>JASCZI010241665.1:168346-181479 GCA_036250425.1 Stylosanthes scabra
TCTTTAGGTTTTGTTAATATTCATGGATTTAGGTAGATAATGGACTAATGCCAAATTTGCCCCATTTTCAGAGGGAGCAGTTACTTTTTTTCGAAGATTGGGAATGTTTTCGTTGTAGAACAACTTTCTATTACACTATTGGCAAGTTGGTATTCATGGAAGATAGCCTAGTGAGATTTAAGTCCTCAATGGAACCTTTTCTACAGGTTGGTAATTGTTAATACAATATGTTCAATCACTGGTGATTCTGTTTATATTGATTTATAACATAGATTTCATTCTCAACAATAGATAATGTAGCTTTTGTTTGATGTTCTCTCTTTTAATCTCATTTATTTAAATTTTACATACATAGCTCATTCAGCTTGTCAGATCTTTTGGAAAGATATTCATCTGATCCCTTTGTATAAAATTTTTCTGTTGCCTTAGTCAAAAGTCAAAACATTGTTGACGACTTGACATCTATTGGTTGATGATAAATGCCAAACTGGTTGACTGCTATCTAACACTGTTCAATTGCATGTATACCTGTTTTGCTTAATTTTCATGGATTATTTTTGCATTCTCGTTGTTGATTTTTCTGCTAAGGTTTTTTCTGGCTTGGAATCCACACCCGAGGAATTGTTCCATTTAGATGCAATAAAGTATCCATTAATTGGGCTGATGCGAGACCTGCGAGGAATAACAATGGCAACTAATAGGTGTCACTCTAATATTTAGCATCCCAATTTAGGCCTTGATAGTTAAATATTTTTTAAATTTTCTGTTGCTTCATTGTTTTCATTGTTTTTAAATTTTCAGTCTTAATTTTGCTGGTTAATTGTTCTCAATATTTAACAGTCGTAGGTCATATAGGTTCCTTTTTGATTGGCTCTATCCTGAACGTATGCCACTTCTTTTGAAATGCATGGTACATTGTGCTGATATTCCAGAGGTAACTGTCATCTTTCCTTTCAATGTTTCTTATTAGAAATCAGAAAATAAGTGATGCAATGCAGGTGAAGGAGTATTATCAAACATGTTCCCTTTCAATATATTGGCATTGTGTGGAAAAATAGTAATAACTTATTTGCCATAGAAAAGCATTGTTAATGAATATTACTCTTGATATGATGATGAAATTCCTTGTGACTTTAGTCATATAACAATAAAATTACAATTTGAAAGCAGAATATATGTGATCAATCAATGAAAAGAACTTCAATTCAGGCTTGGTTATGGATTTTGTGTCACTGACAACAATAGAGTATTGTGTTTTTGGAAGATCTGAGGATTATTTACTGCATTAGAAGTAATAATGCTCATAGTATGAGATACTTCTCTAGTCTCTTAATCTGTTGTGGAGAACTACTTCAAGCTGAAACTGTTATAGAAATTCAACCAACTGGTCTTGAAGGGAAAATGTCAGTCCTCCTTTCTAAAAATATCATTGACGTGCTACGTTCCCTTCTCTGAAGAATTAAAATATTGACTAATAACCAGTCCTGTACATTTTCGTATAAATGTTGGAACTTTTGTTCAATGCTTTTGAATACATAAAAGACATTCAAAATCCATTGGTCACTTCATGCTGGATGGGTATCTGATTTAAGAAAGTGATGCAGGTAACCACTCCATTGTTGAAATTTGTAGCAGAACTAGTTCTAAACAAATCCCAGCGGTTGACTTTTGGTCCTTCTTCACCTAATGGTATATTGCTCTTCCGAGAAGTCAGTAAACTGATTGTAGCATATGGATCAAGAATATTGCCTCTTCCAAATAAAGCAAGCATCTACACATCTAAATACAAAGGAATATCAATTTGCTTGGTTATTCTCACTCGAGGTATGTATATACTCTGGGAAATGACTATATAGTTCTCTATCTCTATATTTTGACGACAAATATGTGGTATAAGGTGCTCTTATATAAGGAGCACGAAGTAATGCATGTTTCGGTCAATGTTCCATATCTTGTCACTAGACTCGCTGCTAGAGGTAGAGAGACTCAAACAAACTTTGTACAAAATGATTGAAACAGATCAAAGTATAATTTTGCTAAATGGGGGCATCAGTTGATTCTTGTAACTGACACCACCTAGTGTGGGATAAAGCATTTTTGTTGTCGTCATTGTTATCGTTATTGTTGTGTGTACTTGTGTTTATACTGTAGCTATTTGCTTGCCTTTTTAGAGTAATTTAATCATAGTTTACATGCAATCCTATTTTCTTAAAGGAATGAGGCATATTTCAACATCCACGTGGTTAGTCTATGCGGCCAGGCTTAACTAAACTAGTTATTAGTTATACTCTGTTCAGTATGATCAGTATATCAAATTCTCACTTCCTATTTTTCTCTATGCCCTTCTCTATACTAATTCTTGTCTCTGCCTTGGTCTTCACGTTTTTTTCTTCATTCTTCTTTTTTATTCTTTCTAAGTCAACTTCCTCATTTTTTATGAATTTGTGGTCAATTCTCCTTAAATGTAGTTTCCTTACACCCTATTTTAAGCATTTAAAATTCAATTATTTTAAAAATAAAATGTGTTAAACTACTAGCACAAATGTAGTTTTAATATAAATAATTATACATTAATTTTTCAAGTATCATAACTGCATTTATGTCCTATAAAAAAGTTACACTCATTTTTTCCTACATCTTGTTTGGTTAATTTGGTAGCTTTACACTTTGGGGCTTCGTCTGCACCAAATCATTGTGCCATCTCCTTTCTAAACAGTAAATCCGAAGTCACCTCTCTTGTGTATGGCATCTTATGCCTGACATACTTGCAAGGAGGTCCATTGAGCCTTAATTTCTCTGGAGGGCATTCTAATGTTGCACATGCCTCAAGTGACAATGGCTTTCATCCTTTGTCTTGAGTTCCTTACTGGTTCCTTGACCTTCTGATTGGTCCTCATTTCTTTCCCACAGTATGCACTTGACATCTATGTTATGATTCATGATCTGCATGAATGATGTTGAATAGTTCTCATCACTAAGTTTCTGAAATTGTGTTATGATGCTTTTGATATATACCTAGAAGATAACCATAAAAAGAGGAAGAAGATGAAATATTTGCATTGATGATAGGAGACTGAACATCATTGAGGAATCAACTCTTGATGCATATGTACGAGTAACAAGAGAAAATAAAATCCGTCAATTCATAGATCCTTCACATTCCTCTCTTTATCACAATCCCTAATTCTCTAATCTGTTATGGTTCAATCTTAAGCGGTGGTTGTATATATAAGCTGGTAGTTTCAACTTTCAATCCACCTTAGCTGAATTCTATAACTGAGTTGCCATTTGGTCAGTAAGTTTTGTGGCCTATGAACTCTGTTGCTCTGCCTAACAGATTGCACTGGATCTGGATGCATGAAGTATGCTTTGTTTTGTATATAAAAAAGTGGGTGTTAGACTTTTAGAGGATGATTACTCATTTCTCATATTGCAGTGTATTTATAATTTGATTTGTTATTAATTATTGTTTCATTTTTTCCCCTTCTTTCTGTGGCAGCACTTTCTGGCAAGTATGTCAACTTTGGTATTTTTGAGCTTTATGGTGATAGAGCACTTGTTGATTCCCTTGATATCACTGTAAAGATGATACTATCAATCCCTTTGGCTGATATACTGGCATTTCGAAAGGTAATACATTATGTTTAAGCTATCTTTTCAAATTAATTGGTTTACTTTAGAAGTGCTTTTCCCCTTTGGTATTTTCAAAATATGTTGTAAATTGCATGTGTTTGTACAATCTGTTGTTTTATTGTAATTTACTATATAATATGGTCACTTTTTAGTTGTCAGATCTGCCATATAATTTATCAATTTTCTCAACTCAGTACAAATGTTTATTCTGAAACATCATGATATGCGTTGTGCAAGTTTGACTCAATATATAGTTTTCAGTTTCCAAATTAAACGAACTGCACATGTATCGGATAATTTTTTTAAGTACATTCTGTTTAGGTTGTTATTCTTCAGTGAAGTGAAGTGACAATCATCCTTTTTTTAACTGTTTACTAGGTCGCTGCTGCTTACTTTACTTTCTTGGATACTCTCTTTCATGATCAATTGTTGTATGTTCTGAATTTGGATAAAGGAGCATTTATGCTAATTGTTGGATCTCTTGAGTCTGGCCTTAAAGATTTAAATGACAAAATATCATCACAGGTTTGCAAAAGCTTATTTAATATTAATTATGATGATTTGATTAAAATTTTATCACAACATTGGATTCAAAGTTTGATCTATGAACTGGATGCCCACTTTAATAACTACCTCAAATAGAGATCTCAATATCTATAAGAATTACCCTAAACGCTAAACTTGTCCAGTATCGTCAGCTTTTAATGGAGGTAGTTCATGACATCATGACATCATGTTAGCTTGTTATAGCCTCTGTGACTAAGTGGTATAGAGTTCCATACTTGTTTCCCCCTATTATTACAAAAAATAAGTTGAATTTAGCACAAGGTAGGTGATACGTTGAAGTATCCACACTTAAAGTCGGAAGTATTCTTTTGTAAAAGGATTTCTTAAGATATAAAGCATGTAAAGATTTAAAACTATTCGTTTATATAAATATTTCTACCTAATATTTGGATGAGATGGTTTATAGAATTAGTCATTGATCTGATATGTTTTGGGAAGCTAGACAGAATCTGTTATCTGATATTGATTTTTGCAACTTCTTGCCCTAATTCCCAAAATTTTTCTTTCCTATTTCTAGTGTGCCTTTGCTATTGACAACCTGGCAACATTTTATTTTGTTCATGTTACTGTTGGAGAGCCACAGGCATCACCTGCTGCTGTTGATGTTTCTCATCTTTTTTCTGATAACCCTGGGCTATTTTCTGGTGTAAGTTTGTGACTAGCTTGCTACTACTTCTGTTTGTTTGTTTTTAACCAATCTTAAAAATGATTAAGGAAAACTGAAAGAAGGTAAACTTTTGGAAAAAATACCAAAACTACCCAAACTACCCACAAAAGATTCGAGCGCCGACAAAACTACCCATGAATGAAAGAAAAGAATTTTCTATCCATGAAAGATGAGCTTTTTTTTGTCAAAACTACCCATCAAAGAATTTTCTACCATGAAAGATGAGCTCTGTATGTCAAAACTACCCATCAACCAGCCTCCTAAATATTACATTTGGGGTAGTTTTGATAAACAAAACTCATTTTACATAGGTAGAAAATTATTTCCCTTCGTTCATGGGTAGTTTTGTCAGTGTCCGAATCTTTCATGGATAGTTTTGGTATTTTTTCCTTAACTTTGTTTGGTTACTTTGGTGAAGGTAAACTTTACTGCTATTAACTTGAATATTTCATCCGTTAGAATATTAACTTTAACCCTGATATATGTATAGAAACAATGATATGAATTGTACACATTTCATTTTATTGTTTGTTATATGTTTTATCGGTAATACCAGATGTACCATTGTACACACTATTTAGTAACACGGAAAAATGTAAACATTAGCACAATAAAATGTAAATTTCTGTGCTAATGTTTATATTTTTCTGTGTTGCTAAATGGTGTATACAGGTGGGTACACGTAGATTTATTCATGTTTTATTATTTGACTTGTTATTTTCTGAATATGTATAGAAATAGATACACAGTTAATACTTTGTAGTTATTTTTTTATTCTTGTGTCATTGGTGAATAACTATATAGACATTTGACCGCTAAGCCTGTAAATGGCAGATGAAATTATTTTTTTCTAATCATTGTGACGAATGACGAGAAATCGGATAATAATACGTTTCTTTTTTTAAAAAAAAGGACACAGCTAAGAGGAGGAATGAATGATTTCTCTTTTAAATAATATTTCTGAATCTATTCACTATTATATATATGTTGACGTTTCTATAGAAGATTAACATATGGTAACCATCTTATTTGACCAATATAGCTTATGTGTTTTTGTGGTAAAAAATTCATTCTATATCCCTGGTTTTCTTGTAGGTGAAGTTGTTTGCAAATTGTAAAATATAGTAGTTGGGTGTGTGAATACAAATTACTGCCATTTTGTAAACTGGTGGAGCTATATGTTGCAAATCTGCCAATCAAATATACTTTCATGCTAATAATTTTGTGAAATACTGGATCAGTATTCTTCCTGAGTAAATTATGAATGCCATAGTCATAGTTAATTTTAAAAAGGTAATGTTGTTTTCGTATAGATATTGAGAAGTCTATTTGAGGTAGTTATCTTGGAGGAGCCTGGCAACCTTTTGATTCTTAGTGGAGCAATTCTCAGCATGATACTGATAAGTGAAGAGGTAATAATGTTAGAATCCTATCATTTTTAACTTTTATAGTCAATTCATATTGCATAACAAGTTAAGATCCATGCATATTCTTCATGCTAGTCAAAATGCCCAACCTATCAATAAACACTGTTGACATGATTATATTTTTCAATATGAGAACTTGGTACATACTGGAAAAGTTGTTCTTCTAGAATTTTGTGTTTTATAGGAGGAATTTCGTCAATAAGAAAAGGAGGAATAATAGGGTGATATCGGAGGATAAGAGTTACTCTCTACAAGCGGGAGCTACTTAGAAAAGAAACATTGATTAACCAATCTAAAAAGTGGGGGAATTGCTTTAGAGTAAAAACACTCATCTTTAGTGCAAAGCTACATTACCAAAATTTAAATCTCTTACTTTCAATACAAAATATTAGTTTTCTAATCAAAATACCGTGTGTTTGAAGATGCAATAACAAAATCAACTCATATCAATACTTCCCCTCAAGCTAGTGCACATATCCCATTTTTTTACCCATGCTAGTTATGGTATCTCCCAAAGATAATTGGTGAAGATATCGAGCAATTGAGATAAGTCTTTTACTGATCTAACAGTTGTCTTCTAATGTTATTTACTTTTCTGTGTTTATCTTAAATTAAATCAGAGCTCTATAAGATCTACATCTAGACGCAAAGGTGGAATTTTCTTAAAAATTTAGAACATGTAATATATAAGCTAGATTCATTTAGTCAACTAATTGATCTTCAAATTAAGGAGTTATTTCCTTTTTTGGTTTAGATTAAAAGTTCCACTTGGAATTACTAGTAGTATAAATCTAAATTGATAATTTCTGGAGCATATCTATTAGCTGGCCTCATATCAATGCACATATTAAGAGCATCTTTTCTCTAGGATTTTATCTTCTCTTTCTTTCTTTTTTTTTCTTTTTCTTTTTATTTTTCTTTTCAGATACTTTAATTTCAACTTCATATACTACCATATTGATTTCTTATTTTCTGGCAGATGTTCACAAATATCAAGGCTCAAATTTTGGCTTCCTATGTAAGTTTAAACCTTGATGTTGATTCTTAATTTAGCAGTTTTATGGCCTCACCTTCAAAATGCCTTAGTTTTAGTGGTATTACCTTGTTAAGAACCTTGGGGACTTTGTCTTATCATGAGTAAGATATTTTATCCTTCCTTAATTAGGATTAGTAATTGGCATCTTTCGGTCGCATGGTATTTGGTCCTTTCTTCTTTTGCTGCAATCATCAAGTGTCGTCATAGATTAAAATATTCTAAGAATAATTCTAGACGTACACCTATTTTTTCCAACAAAGTCCAACCAAGTTGTTATTGTTCACGCGTTCTCACTAAAAACGAATAGAAATTTATATGTACAACGAACATGTTTTTATAATTAACATGAACAGGTTTTAAAATCTGTTCGTTTGCTTTTAAATTTTCTGTTCGTTCTAGTAGTAATATTCTGTTCTTGCGCGTGGGGTGAAAGTGAGGCAAAATTCGCTTGGTTTGACTTGGTTGGAGGAAAGAGGTGTATATGTAGCATGATTGATATTCTAAAACTATTACTTGATCTACCACTTTTCATACCTCCTATAAATTGGTATTTATTGTTTTTTTTTTCCCAACTTCAATTTGGCTTAAGCTGGATTTAGGTTGCATGTGGAACAAAGTTACAAATTTCAGACAAAGAAACTATCAAAGTTTTTAGCCTGTGTAATAATTTCATGTTCTCTAAATTTTTTTGCAGCCGCCGGAGCATCATCAACAGCTTTCTTCATGTTTTGACAAGCTTATGGCAGATGTGACGCTCAACTTGGATGTTAACAATAGGGAAAAGTTCTATCAGAATATGATTAGATTTAAGATTGAGTTTGTGCAAAGTAGTGCTTCTTGACACAACGAAGACCAGTATTGCAAACCATAATGAATATGCAGCTATCTTTTTCCTGACCCCAGTTCCCATTCTTTATTTGTTATTTGTTATTTTTTGGGTGACATGCACTTAGTAGGAAAACAGAGCTGCAACTCCCAGTAGAACAGGAGTATTAGGAATTTAGGATTAAAGCTGTTTGCTTTCTCCTCTCTCCCTGAATCATTTTGAATGGCAGGGAATCTATAAATGGTAGGGGATGTTATGTTACTAGAGATGATTTGCTTGACACTGGATATAGTAGTGCGTTATCATTGACATTTATCAATCATTGTCTAAAACAGCTACTCCCAGTAGAATATGAATATTGTTTTGGTATAATTAGGAGAAAAAATGATTTTGTATTGCTAGGTAGTCAATAAAAATTCAGTCAATTTGAACCAAAAATTTAAATTGAATGTTTTATTTTTTTAGGTTTCAAATGTTTTATTTTTAAAAAATATTTATGTAGTTAGATGTATATTTGATTTTCAGAAATTTTTTATTGTGTGGCATAGAATGTTTTGTTTATAATATTTTGGATGTTTTTCTTTTAGATATGATTTATTGGTTAAAAAAATATTGATTATTTATAATTTTTCATTTAAAAAGTAACATATTCAGAGTCTTACTCTTTTTTAAGTATTTGGAAGACAAATTCGTTTTGTTTGTAAACTTTTTATTTTTATATTTTTGGTATTTACTTGTAAACCTTTTATAATAAACATTGTTTTAATACTATATTTTCTTAACAATTAAATATGAGTTCTTTTATTTTGTTAATTAAAAAATAATTTAAATATATAATTAATTTGTAACAAATGTATTTTTATACAGCAATTAAGAGTATTTGGAGTATGAATATATCAAGAATGCTAATCATCATCCAATTATGAGTATGGCAATAAGGTTTGAATATAAAATTCTATGAGTATTCAAATCTTTTACCATTAAATTTTTTATTGGGTGTATTTTTTAAAAACAATAGTTTTTAAGTCATTTGATATTTAAATATCCAGTATAAAAGTATTTTTGTTTTATCAATGATGTTTTTGTACAATAATACAAAAGTATTATTTATTTATTTATGAAACAAGAGATTTTTTTTAAAAAAAATGAAAATTATACACACAAAACAAGCACACACTTATAATTTTAATCAATAACCTCCCATAGCGTTATCATTATTAAATTATTTCATAAGAAACTATCCCATTATTTTCGGCTTTTTTATTAGAATACCCCTGTTTTCGAAACTTATTACGAGAATGTCCTTATTTTCAAACTATTTACGAACCTGCCCTCGTTTTGCCTACGTGGCGACACGGTGGCAGCTTTTTTTTTTTCAGCTGCTGACAAGGAGGCGCGGATGGAGAAGGCACTTCCAACGTGGAGGCGCCAACAAGGGAGGCGCGGATGGAGAAGGCGCCTCCTACGTGGCAGGCTCTGACCGCGTAGGCGCCTCTGACACGTGGCACACACAAATTTTTTTTTTTGAAAGTGTGTATTTGATTTGCAAAAATGTACGTGATTAACAATTTAATATATCCCGAAATATTAACTCATGTGTTTAACAGAAAACACATAACCTGTTCAACAGAAAACATATAACCTGTTCAACTGAAAACAAATAACCGTATCGACTGAAAAGAAAACAAACTACGGTGCTCAGCACAAATCTAACCAGATATTTAAGTCTAAAGTAATTTTACGCAGAAACGTGAAAATTACTTTTCAGTAATGTTAAGTTTCTGCGTAAAATTACTTTAGACTTAAATATCTGGTTAGATTTGTGCTAAGCACCGTAGTTTGTTTTCTTTTTAGTCGATACGGTTATTTGTTTTCAGTTGAACAGATTATATGTTTTCTGTTGAACAGGTTATGTGTTTTCTGTTAAACACATAAGTTAATATTTCGGGATATATTAAATTGTTAATTAGGTACATTTTTGCAAATCAAATACACACTTTCAAAAAAAAAATTTGTGTGTGCCACGTGTCAGAGGTGCCTACGCGGTCAGAGCCTGCCACGTAGGAGGCGCCTTCTCCATCCGCGCCTCCACGTTGGAGGCGCCATCTCCATCTGCGCCTGCCACGTTGGAGGCGCCTCCCTTGTTGGCGCCTCCACGTTAGAAGCGCCTTCCCCATCCGCGCCTCCTTGTCTGAAAAAAAAAGAAGGTGCCACCGTGTCGCCACGTAGGCAAAACGAGGGTAGGTTCGTAAATAGTTTCAAAACAAGGACATTCTCGTAATAAGTTTCGAAAACAGGGATATTCTAATTAAAAAGCCTATTATTTTCTGTAGTTAACTCTATTTATTAAAATATTATTCTATTTTTATATATTTTATGTTATAAATCAAATATCCTATATGTTTATAGATTATAGAAATTTCGGAATGAAATTACAAGTTGTCAAGTCAATTGAAATTACAAAGAAAGAAGAAGTCTTGTATTATTATTAGTGTCAAACGAATCATAGGTCCATTTCAATGAAGTTACTCAGCTTAGAGGTTTCTGAGCAAGTGAAGTGAGAACTGAGAAATGAGAAAATTGACCAATTCAGTTGAAAGAGAAAGACCAAGCGTTCCCAGCAACCATTACTCCGTTGTTTCTCTGACAACTTCCACGTGGTTTGTTTGTTGCCACCAACCCAACCGCTGCCTCATTAACGTATTAATTAATTGCTATTTGCTTCTTCTATATTATTTACATGCTTGTTTCAGTTGTTTGGCCTTTTTTATGCTTAGATATAAATATATTTTCTAGTTTTTTTTTTTTTGGTGAAGGGAAACTAATAAAGCATTAGGTCACAAAAAAAAATATAATAAAGCATTAGTAGTTTGTATGAGAGAGAAATCACTGATTAAGACAAGAAAAACCAAACATATGATAATAAAAAGACAAATAATTTATCTAACTTTTCTTATAATAAGTATAGATTATTATTAGTAGTAGTAGTAGTATTATTATTAGGTTTTGTACATAAATAGATTAATAAAAAATAATCAAAATTACCAATTTTCTTTTTAAAACAAAATTAAATATGCATATAACTAGAAGTTATGTCCGGATTTGAAACATAAATAGTTGCGGATACCACAACTATTTACAACTAAATACTATACCAACTAATTTTTAATTGGTTAATATCAGTCCATTTTTTAAATAATAAAAATTCTATTTTTTTTTTGAAGAATTTAGGAATTATAATTTGGTACATGTTATAATAAAGTTTAAAGAAAAAATAACGGAGATGAAATTTTTTTAATTTTTTTATGAATACTTTGATAGTTATCTTATGGAACATGTTATTTAATTTTTGCTAGTTTAAAATAAGATTAAATCCACATCTTCTTTCCATTTACAAACTTTTTGTTACCATAGATTAATATTTAAAATTTAAGACAAACAAAATAATTGTAAAAACATTTAATGATGTTGGCGGAAAAAGTTAACTCCTTAGACCTTAGTTATTTAGTTAAACTATATATATATGCGTATTTAATTTCAATTTTGAAAAAGATCATTATTATTTTTTATAAATTTATTTAAGTAAAAAATCTATCATTTATGATGAATATTTTCATTTTAAGGCTAATAAATATCTCTTTCAATTTGGTTTTTGTCATTAATTTATATTAAACTAATATAATTCAAATTAAAAAAATAATTATATTAATTTTAAAATGAAAAATATCTATTTATTTTTTTTTCCAAAGATAGTTATAATATTATAGGAAGGTGTTCCGGTATACCTCAAAAAGTGAGGTATACCATATTCCTTCACTTTCTAACCGTTGATTTTCATCATGTATTGATTTTATAATTAAAATTAATCAAGATCAACAGTTAAAAAATGATGAAATACGATATACCTCACTTTTTGAGATATACCGGAAAACTTTTCAATATGATATTCCACTAAAAAAGAAGAATAGAAAGTCCAAAATTTAGGACAAGAACAACAGAAAGTGGGGAACTCCCAAACTTCACCACAAAGAGCAAAAAAAACAGTAAATTGCTAAAGGAAGAAGCAATAATAAACAATAGTTAGGACGTGTGGATTGCTGACGGACAATGAAGCTTTTGAGCCAATTTCGAAGCGACAACTAAAATCTCCTCAGTTGATGATCCTGCTGTTCGAAAATTCGCTTACATCTCTCTTTCCAAACCAGCCAAGCTAGAATCAATGGATTTTTTTTTAAATAAATAAAAAATAATTAAATTTATCGTTTTAGGCACGCATGGGGTATTTACTATAATAGGTGACCCTTCCTATTTTCGGGCTCTGCATACCCGGAATAGCATTTACACCATTTCCGGGCTATGCAGTCCCGGAATTGGTGCAATAATATTCTGTGGAATGAGTTTCGGGACCAAGAAGCCCGGAAATGGGGGGTTTTTTTTTTTTTACCATTTCCGGGTTTGCAAAGCCCGGAAATGGTGTAAATATATTTCCGGGTCTACATAACCCGGAATTCGATCCGAAAAACTATAAATGGCACCCATGGTGATGCCATTCTACCCACACCATCCATCATTCCTTCACAATCCCACTCATTTTTTTCTTTCCAAAACCATGAATCTTAGTGATTTCGTAGTGGTAACTTTGTATCCAAACGGAGAGATGGGCCGGGATTCCGGCGGAATTTGATTTCGGTCTCCCACGCCAGTAGTATTCCAGACGCACCCCGTCAACACCTTGGACGAGCTGAATTCTGTTATACTGCGCCACATGGGAGTGATTGGTGGTGCGACGTCAGTGAGACGGGTTGCCTACCGGCTTCTGAACCTTTTCCCTCCGAACCAGTTCAAGTATAAGATTTTCTGGGTCGAAGGCGATCAGCATGTCCGTGGGATGTTTGAGCTGCACCGCAAGTATAGGCCAGGGCAAATTATGGAGTTGCTGGCCGAGACGCAAACAGTCAGCAGTGAAGCTGGCGGGTC
>JASCZI010241665.1:182208-223892 GCA_036250425.1 Stylosanthes scabra
TACAGCGACCGATATGTCCAGGCAAGCACCGCGCTGCCCCATGACAAGCGGGCACACGCTCTGAGATCTCTCAGCATCGGGAGCCATCTAAGATGTACAAGGTTGCCCGACTTGTCTGGCATGAGGTAACCCCCGATGAATAGCAGTATGTAGCATCTGGCGTACTGCCTGAGGGTGTCCTCGTCTGCATCATTCGGAATCTGCTGCAACCTCTCCCGTAGCCAAACCAATCGAAAGGCATAGGCCTCCTTGGGGTTCGGGCCCCTCTCCGGAATGGGTGGCCGTTCCCCGATGTATTGGTCAACCATATCCCACACCTCCTGCTGGTAGTGAAGGTGGAAATCGCGTATGCAGCCACCTACGGGACTCCCGTCAGTGCGGAGCCCCAGGTGATATGCCACATCCTGCAGCCGTGATGGTGCACTTCCCCACGGGAGGTGAAACGTATGGGTCTCTGGCCGCCAACGCTCCACAAAGGCAGAGAGGAGTGGAGCATCGAACACGAAGTCCCGCAGCTGACATGCATGCCCAAATCCAGCCTCATCTAAGTACGTCATCAGCCTCTCAGGTACGGGCATCAAGAACTGGCACCGCCTGGGCAACAAGATCCTCTCCCTCTACATTAAGACAAAGTGCAACCATGTTTATTTTTTGTAAATTTATTTTTATTTGCAACTATAATTATCCTTATTTGCAACTCTACTTTTTTTGTTTAAATGCAACTCTAATTTCTTTTTATATTTGCAACTCTATATTTTTTATTCGCAGCTCTATTTTTTTTTTATTTGCAGCTTGAACTTGTATTTTATTCACAACTGTAATTTTTTTTTTCACCTCTAACCTTTTTTTTTATTCGCAACTCTATTTTCTACTTAGCAAGACTAAATTATTTAATTTTGCAATTTTAAAATTTTTTTATTTACAACTCTAACATTTTTCATCCCTAATTTTTTGTTTCAGAGCCTCTAATTTTTTAAATCACTACTCTAATTTTTTTTGCGCAACCGTAATTTATTTATTGTTGCATTTCTAATGTTTTCATATTCGCAACTCTTTTTTTTTAAATTTGCAACTCTATTTTTTTTTGCACCCTTAACTTTTTTATAACTACTAATCTAATTATTTTTTTTTTACAACTCCGTTTTTTTTTTATTTGACAATTCTGATTTTTTCTCTTAATTGCATCGCAAATTCCGACATAGCATGTTCAATGTTCATATATTTTAGTTACCTAACATACGGGTGCCAACAATAATACACTAACTAACTTCACTTAAAATGTACATAAATAATAAACAAAAACAAATGGTGTGAAGAATATAGCTAACCAGGGCTCCCGTGATGTGCCACTCGCGATTGAGTCGGTGTAAGTCTTCCCCTTCTTGCGGAATAGGGGCTGCCTGCGCATCGGGCCCGGCCCCGCCCGGCTGTTCGTCGCGATCATCTTTCCGCGACTGCCTTCTAGAACGTCCCCGGGGAGCCATAGTTTCACACTCAAGAGTTAGAGAGAAATTTTTAGAAGAGTGTGAAAGGGAGCGAAAAAAATGAGTTCTAAATGAACCATTTCAGCTGCACCCTTTATATAGAGTCCGTTGCTCCATTTTCGGGCTCTGCATACTCGGAATAGCATTTACACCATTTCCGGGCTATGAAGTCCCGGAATTGGTTCAGGTTATATAATTTGCACCAATTCCGGGACTGCATAGCCCGGAAATGGTGTAAATGCTATTCCGGGTATGCAGAGCCCGGAAATAGGAAGGGTCACCTATTATGGTAAATACCCTCATGCGTGCCTAAAACGGTAAATTTAATTTTTTTTTTTATTTATTTAAAAAAAATCCTAAAATCAATGCTAGGGTGGAATTGTTACTACTCATCATTGTTTTTGTGTAAAAATACTTTGTTATTTAGTTTTACATAATATTATATGTAATTTATTTTGAATAACTAAATTTAATAAAATTGTTTATTTTGATAGTAAATAAATAATCATTTTAGTATCTAATAGCATAAAATAATATCGAAATGAATTTATATTTGATATAGAATTAATAATTTAATTGAATAAAATAAATATATATCTTAAATTATTATTGATTTTATATAATTAAATTTTAATATATTACAAGATTGTTATTTTATCTATAAATCACATTTTGTAAAGTGCAGAAAATCTTCATATGTAGGGCCATTTAATTAATTATTATTATTATTATATTATTTCTTTTACTAACAAACTTTTTGTTTCCATATATAAAGTTAAGAGGCCCTTTCCTCATTTCGGTAGAGATTCAATTGAAGCACCAAACTTATCAAATGGCGTCATCCTCACAATTAGAGCCATGGAACTTCCTCCCTGGAAAAGTCGTTATGGTCACCGGCGCTTCTTCCGGCCTCGGCCGTGAATTCTGCCTCGACCTTGCTCGGGCGGGCTGCCGGATCGTCGCGGCAGCTCGCCGCGTTGATCGCCTGAAGTCCCTCTGTGACGAGATTAACAGCCTGCCGCCCCTGTGCGGTGGCAGTGGCGACGGCGGCGGCCTCCGAGCAGCAGCGGCGGAGCTTGACGTGAGCTCCGACGGCGGCACCATCGAGAAGTACGTGGAGAAGGCGTGGAATGCGTTTGGGCGAATTGATGCGTTGATCAACAACGCCGGTCTTAGAGGTAACCTTCCTCCACTATCAAGAATCAGCCATGCTTTAAAAAATAAAAATAAAAACAAAAAATATGCTACACTTGTGTTGAGTTTCTTCTTTCTTTGCGTTTTTTTTTTTTTGCTTTAATCGACAAGAAGTATCATGATTCATGGCTTATCATTGTGTTGAGCTAATGCTTTCTCATTTCTAACAACAATGGAGGGAGACAGGGAGTTCCAATTTTCCATGTTCAAGTCTTCTATTGTTTTAACTTTTTACCACAATGGTAAAAAGTAAACACCCATTGAAAACATTTTAAGAATTTAATTAACACGTATTTTAAAAGGATTATGCTAACCAAAATCAGTCATCACTCTATAATACATATCGAATACATATTCTATCCAATACATATTTAAACAGTGTATATGATAAAAAAAAAATATATTAAAAACTTAAGTTGTTTTATTTTTAATATATTAAATGTATAAAAATTACTATTTTTTAGTGTTTTCAATTTCATATTTTAATTAGAAAAGACAACAAAAAAAAAAATGAATTAACTCAGTAAATCTACCTCCCCTGTTTGTAAAAGAAGAAGAGTGAAAATGAAAATAAATTAATTATACAATATTAGTTTGATTTATTTTTGTTTTCACCTATTCTTTCTTTAAGACCAAACAAAATATTAAAAATAACCACGCACTCAAATTATTTCTTTGTTTTTTAAAAGAAATTAGTAACTTTTGCATTTGCTTCAGCCTTCAATGATTAAGGTTCATCATAATATATCAGGAAAATAGCCCTTGTGTTTTGGACTCGTGCTATACACCCAGTGACCCATATCAATGAGTACAGCACCGACATAACATATAATGCCTTGTCAAGTACCGCAAGATAATAAGCCTTTATATGGTTTTCAGAGATATCATAATCTTCTTGCTAAAAATAAATAAATAAACAAATAATTGCCAAAAAGAGTAAAAAAAGTCATTCATTTATTGGCATAATAATAATAAAGATTTATGGCATTAGTTAATATTACAAAGCTAGAAAATTTTTATTAAAAATATAAAAAATGTATACATTTATTTTATATTAATTAAATGTAAATATTTTTGTAAAAAAAATTATTAACAAAATACATGTTAGCCAATTCTTAATATTGTTAATAATAATAATTTGGTGTATATAGGAAATGTAAAAGCGGCATGGGAATTGCCAGAGGAGGAATGGAATCAGGTGTTCAAAACAAACATAACAGGGACGTGGTTGGTGTCAAAATACGTGTGCATTCGCATGCGTGAAGCAAAGATAAAAGGAGCAATTATCAATATCTCTTCAATTGCGGGTGACAATAGAGGCCAGTTGCCTGGTGGTGTTGCCTATGCTTCTTCTAAGGCAGCAGTCAATATGCTCACCAAGGTAAATCAAATGTTATTTATTCCCTTCAAAGTCTTCATAATTTTCTATAGAGTTGACTTTTCATAATTTTATTATATATTTTTAAATATTTTAAATTATCATACAGTGATATTAAAATAATTTTAAAAATCATTTTTTATAAGAGGGGGTGAGGGACCAAAATATAAAGTTTGGAAAGAGTCAAAGTCAAAATTATTAAAATTTTGTTATTATTTTTTTCAAATTTGGGGGCCATTGCCTCCTTGACGTTGCTCCTGCATTTAACACTCTTCTTACATCAAAACTGAATTACTTTTTCCTTTTTCTTTTTTTTTTTATAAAATAAAAAAGAAAATCACTTTAAATGAATTGGTGGTGTTACTGGTGTGAAAAACTGATTGATTGAGGGAGGGAGGAACAATTTCATTACATACATGTCGCTTTGTGCTTCCATTTTTTTTTTTGCCTTTTTTTTTATATTCATATATATAAAAGACTTTTTTTAAATAAAAAAATAGCAATAATTCTAAAAAAAATTTTATTAAATTTTCATATTTTTTCAATTGGTCCAATTCTAAAACAACGACATACTTTTGTTTTCTGTTTACATTAACAGGTTATGGCATTGGAATTAGGAGTACACAAAATCAGAGTGAATTCCATATCACCTGGACTTTTCAAATCTGAGATCACTGAAAAATTAATGGAGAAAGATTGGTTGAATCAAGTGGCCATGAAAACAGTACCTTTGAGAACATTTGGCACTTCAGACCCTGCATTAACAACACTTGTTCGTTACTTAATTCATGATTCTTCTAATTATGTCACAGGCAACAATTTTATTGTTGATGCTGGAACAACCTTGCCTGGTCTTCCTATTTATTCATCTTTATGATTCTTATTGTATGGGAAAGGAGAAAATAGTTTTATTATTTAAGGAGATTTTGAGTTTTTGTTGAGGAGAAAATGCATGACACTTAAAAATGTCTTATATATATGGAAGCTTTACAATGTAGAAATTCACAAATTTCGTAAATTTTGTCCAAAAAAAATAATTTCAGCATTTTTTTATAAACTAATGATGGATTGTTGAATCTGTATTATTACTCCTATTATTTTAATAGTTTTTTTAATTAATAAAATTCTTATATAGTTGTTTAATATGATTAGTAATTTATCTCTAACCCAATTGGATCGAAGAATTAGGTTATAAATAAATGTATGATGTAATAATTTGGAGATGTTTGGATGTAATTGAAAATCTATCTATGTTATTCGCTCTAATTTTAAGAATTTTTTCTCTGGGTCTCTCTAAATTTCTATAATTATTCACACGAAATTCGAATCACATGTATATAAAAATTGAATTTAGTTTTGAGGATCAATTATACTTTTTTTTTATTTGTGTTGAGGTGAAGTTTTATTAAATAAGTAGAGGAATAGAGTGAATTGGTAGAGAGAAGTTAAAATGAAGAATGAGTTGAAAATATAGGGGGTTGGTTCGGGTTAAGGATGCTGGAAGTGAGGCGCCTTTGTAGTTATTGCCTTTAATGAGGTGGCACCTTTTGATAAGTCTCCTTCAACGTCAGCGTCTTAGGAGGCACTTCCCGCTTTCGCGTTTCCACGTGGAACTAGCCAAGCACTTTAGCGCGCAGCCTCGTCAACAGTAAAAAAAAAAAAGGTCAGCTGCCACCGTATCGAAATGGGGGCAGCTGGGTAAATTGTTTTAAAATAGGAGTATTCCGGGAATAAATTTCAGAAAGAGGGGTACTTGAGTAAATTAGCCCGTTTTCGAGTCCAACTAATTTAAACGAGAACACCAATAACAAATGAATTTTAGACAATTTTCTTATTGAGTTGTTACTTGTACTAGGCGTTCAAAATCAGTTGAGGCGATCCTAGGTTTATTACTGTTTGTGAACTATTTTTCAAGCTCGAGTCTGGATTGTTTAAAAATCCATTAAACCCACGAGCCTTTTTTATAAAAGCTTGCTATAAGAATATTAAAAAAATAATTGCCACCAAATTCATTCTAGAATTTATATTTCATAATTTATAGATTATAATTTAATAATATATCAATAATTAATAAAGAAATGAATAGTTAAAAGTCTAAACCAATAATTATTTTTAATAGAAGTATAAACTATTTTTTAATTTCTGTTAATAAATTTCTTATAAAAATAAAATTGATGGACGAACCCAATAAACTTCATATATAGGCTTTAAATAAAACCTAAGACCTGGCCTATTTTAATTAAAATGCTTTACGAAAAGTTTAATTCTGGCTTGTTATATAAAACGAGTTGGGTCGAGCGCGAGCTCTGTTGAGTAACTCGGCCCATTCATTCTCACCCCTACTTGTTAGTTGTTACACATTATCCACACCGAAATTCACTGTAACAATGCAATAGTTTTTTTTTAAAAAAACTAGAATATATAGCATTGGATATTCCATTGAGGGATACATTCATAAGATACGTAACTTATCACTGCTTCTCATAGTTCTTTATAATTCTATTAATAATAATATATATCCTCCATAAAGACATTTTTTTTTCTTCTAAATACGTCCTCCATATTCATTTTTTCCTGACGGTTTCGAAATATTAAACACATGTGAATATTTTCCATATTTAGAAACCAAGACAATAATAAGGGTCTAGGAATTAGGAGGATATATCAATTATGTTTCAATTACTTATTAAGGCATGCATAAGTACAAGTGCATTTGTGGCTATTATTACCAAGATAATCGCAGAGGCATTTGGCATCTTTAATGGGTTTTCCAACTTTTTGTACTACTGCTATAATGCAGTGGGCGAAACCAATTCCACACTTTCCTTGCATTGTCACTTCTTCTTGGCAATTCTCGGTCCCTGTCTCATATCAATAAATAAATTAAAAAAAAAGGTTAATTCAGTGTAGAGTTAGGTTAAATTTTAAGGAAGGGTCAAAATAATTCTACAGTACCAAAAGGATTAGAGTAAAAACTTTATGGGGTTAAACTAAAATTTATGTATAACTTGTAAAGAAAAATTTTTGATTGGGAGGGTAATTGCCCCTTCTGGTGCAGAGGTTAAATATTTTATAGTTTAGTATCACAAAAAGGAAATTATTGTTTTTTACCATAAAAAGATTGAAAACACAGAGAATTTCAATTACAAAAAATAAAATGTATACTAATTTGATATCTTATGGTTAATTCAATTAAACTATTTAAAAAACTGGATAATTTATTCAATTTTTTCTATATAAATGTCGAATTAACTTATATCTTTTATCATTAAAATTATTATAGTTATTTTATGAAGTTTAATTTTAATGTATTGAAACCGTAAAACATTTAGTCACGAAAAAAAACTATAAAACACGTTTTGAAAAATTATATTTTTTTTTCACCATTCACATGGTAAATATAAAAAATAGTTATTTTTGTTGACGTAATATTACATAATTAAATGTACATGTACAATCATATTTTAGGATCACAAAGGATAATTTGCTAAAAGAAAGAAGAAGCTGCTATAACAAAGAGAGCGATCATATCATCATAATGCAACGAAAAAAAGAAAAAGGGGGAGGGATCCATAATAGTTTTATTATTTACCACTATAAGTGTGGCTAAAAAGAGCGAAGAAAACAAAAGTAATCATCAAAATGGTTCCAAACTTCATGCTGATATTTGGATCTTTCACTTGGTATTGACAAAGATGTGTATTTGAGTCCATATGCAATGTTGCATCAAGAAGATATATATATAAGTTGGACGAGTAGCTATTTATTTGTTCATTGTTTTATATTACTTTGTACTCAATTGTTTTGCACTAGATTTCTTTTGGTCTCTAGAGAAACTGTATGAGTTGTTTTATGTGTTGCATAATGTTAATTATCCATATTTTTTTTTAAAAAAAAAATATTTGAAGGTATAACTTATAAATCTAATTATAATCTTAATTTTTACATAGAAAAAAATTTTAATTTTTTATATTTTTAATGTTTTTAAAAAATAATATTTATTATTAAATTCTTTATTATTTTAATATTAAGTTTATAATTAGAGTTATGTATTATGAGTTAGGTCTCTTCATAGTAATTTTAATTTTTTTTAAAAGAGTATCCACCGTTTATTATAGTGACATATCTATGTAAACTATGATGTATATGTGTGAACTCTTCTAAGGGATAAATCTCTAACCATGAAACACTCTTAATTTCATCACAAATATCCTATCACATTGGAAAACGTATTTGACATGCTTACCCACTCTACAACATATAAGAGTCTTGACCTTATTATAATAATAAATAGAAAAGTA
The DNA here is from genome assembly GCA_036250425.1 of Stylosanthes scabra. Classification (NCBI taxonomy): domain Eukaryota; kingdom Viridiplantae; phylum Streptophyta; class Magnoliopsida; order Fabales; family Fabaceae; genus Stylosanthes; species Stylosanthes scabra. Next base: position 190,566 of record JASCZI010241665.1, read on the forward strand.
TATACAACCAATAATTTTTAAACCAATAAATTAGCCAATAAAAATAAAATATCTATAACCATTATTAATAACAGAACATCTGAAATTTAAAGTAGCTATCAACTAACTTTAAAAACAGAACATCCAAAACCTAAAAACAGAACATCCGAAACCTATAAAAATAAAACATCTAATTCGAATTGTTGGCTGACTGAATTTTTATTGGTTACCTAGCATTACTCTAGTAAATAATCAGGAGAATAGTTTTGTGCGGTCGTTTCAGCATTATATATCTCAACAAAAAATTGTTTTCAATAAAAAATATCCCAATTCTCAAAAACAATTAGTATTTCATAAAATGAAAAGATATTTTTCTCTAGGTTGGACTTATCTTTTAGCTCTATTTGCATTTCAGTTTGAGCTTTGATAATTAACCACTATAAATATAAAATAATGATGAAGAGTCTGAATTCATTTATTTAATTATTTTTCTAATAGTTAAACAAGTAAGACATAAAAATACCTTAAAAATATTACAATTTTTTAAATATAAATATATTTTATAAATATTAAAAATGTAAAAATTTAAACCTTTCTTTATTTAAAAATTAAGAGAATAATTAAAAAATAATTAGGATTTCAAATCCTTTGTCTAAATATAATTTAAAATTTATAGTACCATTAAGTATACAAATACCTTGACAATCAATTCTTCTAATTAATTTCGCATAAACTCAACAAAAATCACTCACATTTACAAAATTTAGTCGAAAAAGAAGGAGGAGAAGAAAGACAAAAGGAAAAATAAAAACTTGGTTAAGAAAATGATTATAAACCTAATATTTTTTTTAATAAATTTTTTAATTTAACTTTATTCAACATTTGCTTAAGTATTTAAATATACTAAAGAATAGTGGTTAGCTCACTAATCCGGTTAAGTAAGTGCTGAGGTTCGAATCTCGTCTGATGTATATAGCAAACCATTAGCTAGCGGTAAACCCTTAAATAGAACTCAGATCTTCAGATGATTAGTTTTCGGCCTGTCAAACTGAGGGATATATTATTGGGGAATAAAAAAAATATACTAAAGAATATTTTCCCCTAAAATAATGAAAGCAAATTACATAAAGTTTGCATAATGGCGATGATTATAATATGACGATTGAGGTAATCATTGATTAGGATAGCCACACTTTTCTCTCTATTGAGGTAATCCTAATCCATGTAGAGGCCATTCCTTGACAAATCTACCTTTTTACGGGCTTCCGTTTAAATATTTATTATCATGGCATGCATTAGGTCTTATATGGAAAGCAAAAACATTGGTTTAATTTAAAACTATTGGTTTGGCGAATTATCGTTATATTTTGCATTGTGTTGAATCTGATGAACTTAATATCATTGCTTAGTAATATACTATATACTGTCATGGACAAGCTATGAAAGATAAGGAATTGGGTATCAATTAGTTTCAAATATTCTGTGACTCAGAACACCATCTTTTCCTTGTTCTCGTTTACAATTTATCTGGATAATGTCTTGCTTCTATTCTCGCTTCCATGTTGCATACCTATATCCCCTTATTACTTAAATGTATAATGTAAGTATCCAAAGCAACAAATATACATTAAAGTCCATATTGTTTTTTGCTGATTTTGGTACATCAATTTCTGAGCAATTATTGCAGTTTTGTTCTCTTTCACTAACTGAGAAACAGGAATTCACATATCAGAAACCAATTTTTCATCATGTGCTCTGAATTCAGAAAGGGTGCCCTGAGTCCACTTCTTCAACATCTCTAATGAAGCTTTTGGCTGGTCCATTGGAACCATGTGACCCGCGTCATGGACCTGTTTTCATTTCATGAAATAGTGAACAAAATAAGCATTTTTCTTGTGACCACAAGCCGAAAGAATCGGTGTGGTTCCTTTCTCAACACATCATGCTGTTAACATAGCACAAGCACAAGCACAAGTTTTTATTTTGGCAATGGTAAAACAAGCGATGTCAGTAGTGAGAATCGCACTAAGTTTCACCATATGTTTAATTTTTAATTAATTTACAGATCATGGGAGGCAAAGATTTGGATGTGGCGTTTAAAATTACCCTAATTAGTACCAGTGACCAATTTAATTTGCACCATGGGTTATAATAATATTGAAGGAAGCAATCCATATGTTTCCCAGTTTTCTATGTAGAATACAACTTGTTCAAAGAATCAAAGTGATAATGACTTTTTTTTCCGTCGTGAAGCATGGATGTGATTCATGTGGAGAGTAGAAGATAACGATACCTTGAGGAAAGTTAATGGTCCATGATTCTTGAGTAATCCGGCTTCTGATCCATCAACAATAAAAGGAACATCAGGTGAGGCTACAAACTGGCTCTGACCAGACCATTCCATGGCATGAACCCATCTTGAATTACCTAATCAATGAAATTGTACCACAAGGAAAATGTACAACAAATCATGCACTGAAATTTCAAAAATATGGTTAAACTTAAGGCTTATATAAGTTTTTGGTCCCTATAAAATATACAATATTTTAGTTTTAGTCCTAATAAAATTATTTTTTGGTTTTGGTCCAATAAATGCAGTCTACTTTAATTAATCTACACTGTTAGTTTTTTCTGTTAAATGATGGCATGGCATGTCTTGCCGATGTTAAGATTTTAGTTTATCACGTTGACATTTAATGTGTCACAAGCATTTCACAGAGAAAAATAACAGCGAGAACTAAAATAGACAACTTTTAAATTTTACTAGACCTAAATCAACAATAAATAATTAAAAGAATTATAAGGTATAAAACTGGAAAACATATATTTTATAGAAACAAAAAACTTATTTAAGCCATAAATTTATCAGAATTAGAATGTCAGTAGTAAATTACATACCAAGCCAGTTGCAGATGAGATCATATTCGCCAGCATAAATAAGCAAATTGATTCCATCCTCGAGTAGGGCAGGAATACCAACTTCAAGATTCCTCATCCAATCCATCAGCATAGCCGTATAAACTTCAGTGCTACAAGAAACAAACTGGATTTTCCCAACCCCTAGTGAATCCCGTACAGGTTGCAGGTTCAGGAATGTTTCCATGTTTGAAAAGTCATAGCAGAGGCTGCCCTCACACTTCTTTCTGATATCGTAGTACTGCACCGTAAGTATATAAAAGCTGTTCAAATTTCTGAGTATTCAAATTGATTTAAGTTTGCAATCATAAAAGCTATCAAAACATCAGCTAGTAACTATTAGAACCATCTTATATTAATGTCAGAATATCTGTGAATAAATTATTTAGGATATTACAGAATCAGTTACAATCTCATAGGATCCATTATGATACATTAATTAATTATGCATATCCTGTAATTATGTACAGATTATCTGTACAGTCTATATAAACCAATCTCAGCTGTATAGTCAAGATGATTGGAGTTCTTATGTCTTTCTATGCTTCTCTCACATTCAACAGTTAATATCCAACTTGAAATTTTCAATTAAAGGATACTGAACCAAGAAATTGACAAGTTTATGAACCAGACTTCTCATATGGAAAGTGGTCAATTTATCGATAATTTGTATATTCTCTTGTCATGGGACAACTACACCTGTTTAGGTGTTGGGCTGAGTACTTCTTGCACATGGTAATCAGTGTGGTTAGTGTGAACTAAATAAAAAGATTGTGGGTATTTTTGGAAATACTCTTGTAAATTAGGGTAAACCTTAAACTTTTAGGTCTAAAGAAGAAATTAAGTAGACATATCAACCACAGAGTAAAGGAAGAATTCAGTTTACCCACATTTGCATCACCAGCATGTAACATGATGTCGCTGAATATGGTATTACAAACCACATATGCAGCCGAACAGGCAACTGTTCCGTCAGTGCCTGAAAGGTTAGGATTAAAGCATTAGGCAAAAAAGGAAAAAGATAAAGAAAATATTAATAAAAGAAAGCCAGCAAGAAGATGGCTACAAACAAGTAAGGTTTTTGCTTTCCGCCAGAATCAAGAAAGGATCCTGACCATTTTGAACGCTAAAATGACCAGGACAACAAAATCAGATCATAATTAATAATCAACAAACCAGTTCTTTCAACTAATAATTTCATAACCTATAACTGAGTATGAACTCAATTAAGGTAAGAAGTTTTAAATAATTTTGAATATAAATATAGAAACTCGGTTTATATCTACCATATTCTTAAAAGCTATAATATATATGCAGGTATATGATACGCAAGATGTATAGCAGAAGTGAGTGATGTGCGAGTAATATGACACATAGTAACTGGTAAAGAGAGAAAAGAACAAATATCCAAGAACTGAAATAACTAAAAAGGAATCTATTTATTTCTTGATGTCTCTATAATGCACGAGAGTATTGAGGCCAATTTATATTCATCTAGGCAATTGTAAAATTATATATCAGAAATCAATCCCAAGAAATCATTCAATACCATACATGTTATTCTAAAATATGCGTGATATTACTAAGGGTGGGTTTGGTAAAACTTTTTGGTCAAGCGCTCCTACTCTCAGAAAGCAGGAGTCATCTTTTTGTGTTAGGTAACTTAAAAAGCTAAGAAGCTTTTGCTCTTACCTTTCGAGAGTCAAGGGTGCTTATGAGAGCTTAGCTCTAGCTCTTCAAAATGCGAAATGACTAATTAACCTTATATTTATTAGAAAGTAGTTTTTCAGAGCCGACTCTGACTCGTCAAAATGTGATATGACTAATTAACCTTGTATTTTATTAAAAAACCAATTTTATCCTCAATTAATTAAATTTAATTTTACATTAATACTAGATATACTAATAAAATGTCATTCTAGTAATTTAATACTTTGAGAGCAATTATCAAATACGTTTACCAAACGCTATGTGGCTCCTGCTTATTAAGAGCAAGTTTTGAGCTATTTTACCAAAAGATCATACTGTGGCTCTCTGAGAGCAGCTTTTTGAGAGCTACATAATTACTAAACTGAACCTAAATATTTCTTTGCTTTTAAAGAGTCCTGAACACAAACTTTTGTAACTAAAATTATAATGTAATGAATAATATGTATATTTTTATAGGAAGTACATTTTATCGATCTAACCATTGAATGACAATAATAAAGATTATATATAACAAATTTCATCGAAATCGGATATCCATACACATGTAATTGAAGAACTTTTTGTGCATATTCTTAACATACGGTAATGCTACAAGTACCATTGTATACCTCCATACATCCCATTTATAACACGTGAAATGTAAACATCAGCACAGGAAAATTTACAAAACACATGAATAAAACATATGATAGCATAGAAACAGTTACGTATAGCACAAAAATAATGTGCCTCAACACAGAAATCCAAATAGAAGAAGACAAGGGATGTATGGAGGTGTAGAGTGGTACACATAGATTAATTCTCTTAACATATACATTACATTCATCTTTTAAAAAATTACACGAGGTTATTGAACCGTAATACTCATTTAAATTGACATTAGCATTATTTGATCCTAACTCTTTTTATTTATTTTTTATTTTTTATATTTATTGATAAGAAATTTTCACCAAACTATGTTACCTATCTATAGAAGTAGTATATATTTTTCAAACAATTGGTTTTATAATTTGAAAGTGATTAAATTCTTAACCTCTACAAGTTACATATTTTTAGGGATGACGGGAGATTCTCTGCATTAATGTGGTATTACAGATTTGGTATCCTTGGATTTGAACATAAATCATATTATAAAGAGACGAATGCCCATCAGGTAACCAACACCCAATGGATTTTTCTAGAAACTACTTAAAATATATGAAAGCAACCTCCAAGATAAAACTTTTATCTGTTATCAGTAATAAGTCTAAATAATAATAATAATAATAATAATAATAATATAAAATGAAGAAGGAAAATTGTCAGTGTCAGATATAAATTACCACATAGTTTTATTGCCAATTCACAGGCTGGGACCAAGAGTAAGTTAAGGCGCTTGTGTGTAGCCTTTGAAATGATGCCCATGTCCAGTGCATAATCCGGATAAGCTTTGTACTGAATTGCAGGATCGGTAAGCCCATTACCAATGGCAAATCCCTGTTCAAATAGTTAAAATAAGCATGTATCCTTACCTCAACCACAATCCTAGCACTGATAATTAGATTGGTTTGCTATATAATGTTAACATACCTTCAGGTTTATATGAATTCCTTCATTAGCTTGGTTTCCCTTGTGGACACGAGCTGCAAATGCAGGAATATAGTGCCCAGCATATGATTCGCCAGTAATAAAAAAGTCATTCTCTGCATACTGAGGATGCTCTTCAAAGAAGGCCTGGAGGAAAAATGATCAAAACTATTACAATGATTGATATAATAAAAAGATTTGCATCAACATTTGGGCTTGACATTTGACAACAAAAACTCTTGGTAATCACCATTAAGACCTCTTTCCAATATTCATTTTTCATATCTACTGAAATCTTTCCCTTATGGTATAGCCCTGATGACTTTGGATTTCTTCCAATGTCAAAGCAGTCCTAAACTTATATGCAAGTAACCCAATGACGGCTGTCATTGCATGTAGCCCAAGGCCTTGAAGAGGACCTCACTTCAGTGTTTGGGTGCACTTTCAGATTTAGCAACCATCAAGATGAAAGTAGTGCATAGTTAGCGAGTCAAAGATGCATATTGCACCAAGAAGTATTAATATTAAAGTGAATTGAGTTGGCCATCCCTCAGAAATTTGAAATAAGAACAATTACAGAAAGATTGAAGGAAACAAGTGTTTATCAGTGTTATTCAGCTCCCCTTCAGGGAAAAGAATGATAAAAGTTAGCATGAGGAAAAGACATCCTCCCAACAAAACGAAAAATAAAAGATTATTGAGTGTAGCTTTCCAATCTCTCAACTTGTCTGAGAGGAAAAGTCCTCTACTTGTTTATCTGAAAATCTATCATTAAAGGTGCACAAATCACGCTTTACTTAAATACTCCAGATAGTGACATAGTGTGTATCTAACTATCTATAATGAACTGAAGAAAGAAAGATAGACATTGACAGTAAATTCCAGATACCCGTCTCTATCCCAAGTCTAGAGTCCAGCAAACAATTTTTAATATTGTTTCAGCATTCTCTAACCCAACACAGAATAACGTGAATCATGCAGCATCCCCACTTACTTTTTCACCTGGCAAGTTAGTTACAACAACTTTCCCAGCCTCAACTCTTTCTTTCGGGCCACCCCTGAAAACTAACAGGTGAGCAGTAATTTTACCGGTAGTAACATTAGAACGGGCAGGGGCAACATCCCTATCCACTTTGTCACTCACTTTAGAAGGGGCAGGGGCAGTACAAAGAGAGTGGACACTATAACCTCACAATAAAGTGAAACATATAAGCCTTATGAGATTGAGCTGTAACAAGACATACCGATATCGTTATGTGTACCACTCATTAAAGTAAATTGATAAAAGGCATAGTGATCTCTTCATTTCAACTTCTCATAACACACTATCATGGAAACACAATTGAAACCATCTTCTAAAACTCTCTTATTGGTGAAGCTTAGCAAGTTGCTCACATCAAATTCAGCACAATAACAACTAATACTGATGAAAAGAAGTTTACAGACACAATTGAAAACCCAAAATTTTCATGATGAATATATTATATTGAAAAATGAGTAACTAATAATTCTTAGTGCAAAACAAGTACCTGTATAAAGTCATATAGATCATTGCTAACTCCATTTTCATCATGGCGAATGTCACGTGAATCAGTACTGTAACTAAAGCCTGTTCCAGTTGGCTGGTCCACATACAAAATATTTGCAGCCTACAAGATGACCCAAAAAATTTTAACATCCATAGATAATACCTTCAATTCAATTTTGACATTTGAAGATTGACAGCTCATAGCAAAACATTTAGGTGTTAATATTTACTACACAAACCAGTTGACCCCATATTCAGCCAACCATTTTCAGAATTCATATATGGTTATCACTATAGAGACTTCCAAAACAATATGCCTTCTTTAGGTCGTTAGTTTGTTGTGGTATATCCCAAAGTAACGGATTGCCCATTAATACTCTACTCAAGTTTTGGGAGGACGTTTATATTGGAAATGGGTGTAATATAACCTAATGCAAGCATCAGTTTCTGATTTCATTGCTTGGACTCATGACCTCAGGTCACACAAAGACAAGTAAACAATAAATTATGCGCGCACACAAACAATAGGCCATTTCAACAATGGTTGTATGTAATGCATGAAAACAATATTATTAAACTGGAATACCTTGTCCCAACCATAATCATTCCATACAAGAGTCAAGTTGTCTGTAATTTTGAAAGGGCCATTTTCGTAAAACAATGCTACTTCGCTAGCACATCCGGGTCCCCCGGTCAACCAAATCACAAAAGGATCCTCTTTGCTGTTGCGTGATTCAAAGAAAAAGTAGAACATCCTGCCACATCCAACCAATAGTTAGAAAAGAATAACAAATAAATTACAAGAATAAGATTGAGCGACATAAATCTGGTATAAATAAATTTTATGAAACTGTAACAGTTATACAATATTTCTGCAGTGAAATGATTATGTGGATACATAACACGTAGAGTAACAACCGCCACCAGTCTTAACACTGGAAGGGACGGAACTCCGCTCACAACCAAGAGGGTTCATCATGCCACTAAGAATATTCTTCTCAGAGCCACCACAAGTGGAAGTTTGAGGTCGTGACGTCATCATCAAGACAGGAAGATGGAGTTGCCCATCTTCTCAAATGATGATGCACCAAGATGGTGGTTGAGGATTGATTGGTACCATCAACGGAATTGAAGGAGATGGGAAGATAGAGGTGGTGTGGGACTATGGGTAACTCTAGAAGGTCATGCACTCAATTGGTAGCAGTAGTGGGAAGAGCAGGTGGCATTTCCGTCGTGGTATGGTGAAAGACCCATTTGGCCCAGTTAGAGAGTGAAGCAAGATATGGATTATGTTGAAGATATTACAATACAGTCATCAAAACTATCCTAACTGATTAGAGCAGAAATATGGTACTTGAAATTTGAAATTCTACTCTACTTGCAATTTCAACTCTGGATTTAATTTGGATAACGCAGTCCGTAAATCTACAAATTCACGTAATGCCATTCTTTAATCTCACTTCCTAGAAGGAAAAAGTTGATGCCAATAATATAAATTAAAGGACTTATAAATTAATTAAATTCGTCAACATTTCAAGTTTCGTATAATCTGACTGACTAATTGAACTTAACACAACAAAGTTAGCATTATGTGCTATTACATAAGCTTCACATTACCTAATTTTTTGTTAAGAAAAAAAAATTATATGCATTGACAATGTAATATCAACAAATAGAAATTCAGTAAAATACCAAATCACCCTAAATAACTATCCACAATCACAACTCTCCCACGAGATTTGTCACCTTGAATTTCTATTGGTTAACAGAGTATAATACATAGAAATTATTCTAAAAAATGATTTGATTCAATTTGTATGTATGATTATAAAAAGACTTCAAAAAAAAAAAATATATTGACACAAAATATCCAGATCAATCACCCACCCATGGATGTCGAATTGCACGATTGACGAGTCAAAGGGTGTGTGATTCAACTCGTAGGCTTAAATCGCATTAGCTTATGAATCAAACGATTCAGTTTTAGAATTGTGTGATTGAAGCAAGAATCGTTAACAGCAATTATGAATCGGTTCACTGTGAAACTGGTTCTCGAAATGAAGATGACCAAAAGTGAGTGTTTTATGTGCGTCCCTGTTTTACAATCTTTCCTTTTTAAAAAAAAATGGTTCACCAAATGGTGTGTTTCATTAACAGATTTTTCAATAAACAAACAATAGAAATGATAAGTGTACAAGTCTTTTTGTAACCAAGTCAAACCAAGTCCTCCTTTTTCTTATAATCCTCTCTTCCTCCTTCACCTTCTTCTTCCTCTTAAACTAATGTGAGTTGTTTTTGTTAGACAGTGACTAACTTGGTTGAATTTAAATGGTAAAAATGTGTGTACACTTAGCATATCTCAACAAATAAATGTACTAGACGGTGCACCTATTTCCATGCTTGGGAAATAGAAAAATGGGTGCTTAACTGCTCATCTCATGCCTTTTTTTAGAATACTTTTAATTTTTCTTCTCTATTTTACTTCTTAGTCTTCTATTTATCATCTTTAAAGTCCAAACCTTCAAGACCCTCTATTCTTATTAATAATTTATGTTGATGGTTCAATAAATTTTTGGTTTAGAATGCTATTTTATTAATGATATATGCTATAATATTGTATTTTGTTTATGAATCTTACAATTCAATACCATGCACGTCTCGCGAATCGCGATTCCACTACCTTTGCACCCACCAAATATCTAAAAACTCGTACCAAAGTAAATATGCGATCGAATGAAAACTCCAAAAACATAAAATAGATATAGACTAAAAGTACTAAAGCTGAAGATTGAAATAGTGACAAATTTGACCATACAAGATTTAAAACTAACTTGTGATCTACAAACTCTATCAGCTTCACTGCAGACCTAACGATTGATTAGATTTACAAGTTAGTTTTAAATCTTCTATGTTCAGATCTTTCAGCGTTTCAATCTTTCAAGGTCAACTTTGGTACTTTAGTGTAAAAAAAAGTAACTTTAAATTCCAACAAATTGTATGTTTGGTTCGGTTTGACACTTTACGAAACTCATCATCATTCTCTTGTAGCTTTTACCTAAACCATGGGTTATTTGAGTTAATATGCAAGAAGAAGGGGAAAACTTGAAGTAGGTAACGAGCAGTACCTTGCAGCATGAGAGTGTTCAATGGAATAATAGCCAGCATAGTGACCTAAGTCTTCAACCGAAACACCGGAATCAGAAGAGGCAAGATTGGGGAACCTGAGGCGCTTCTCCACGATCTTTTCACGGCGTTCGAGTGAGGAATTAACGGCGGCGGAGGCGGGAACGATGTTGATGTCTTCATCCGGGAACAAATTGAGGTCAGCGATGAGCTTCTTAGCGTGAAAAGCATCTCGGAGATAGTGTTTATTATTAGTATGTGCTGCTGAAGCTGACAGTGAGAGTGAGAAAAAGAGGAGAAGGAGGAAGACGTTATTAGAGTTAGAGAGCCCGAGCCCCATTTTTTTTTGTTTGCAAAAACTAATTGTGTGTTATTGTTAGTGTTAAGTACTTAAGGTAACGGATAAAATCAGAATTTCTTTAATTTTGTTTTTAATTTTTTTTTAAAAAAAAAAAAGAGAGAAGAAAGGTCACGTCTCTCTCCCCCTTCCGTCTTTTCAAATTTCATCATCTCCGATTTCATCTCCTCTCTTATATACACACAGCACCCTCGCAGCACCCTCTTTTCAAATTTCATCATCTTCCATTTCCTCTCCTCTCTTACACACACAGCACCCTCTTTTCAAATTTCTATCTTCTTCACCTCTCATTTCCTCTCTTACACACGGCACCACCATCAATCGCCGGCCTCCTCTATCTCGCCGCCGGCGACAGCTGCCCTTCGCCGCTGCCGCCATTGACGCCGGCGACGCTGCATTTCCCTCTCCTTCAACAACTCCGTCATACCCCTCCCTCCTTCAATAGACGCGACGGTAACACTCACCACCGCCTTTCTCAAGTCAGCGCCGGCGTTGCAGTCTACCCACCGTCACCGTCCTATCTCCTTCGTGTCTCTCACAGAGCACGCCGCCGTGCTGGTTCTCACAGCGACTCTACCGCCCCTCCACTCAACAGTCGTTCTTCACTGGGAGAACAGCCTTCGTCGCTCTCTCTCACTCTATCTTCATCCCGCTGCTGTTGTGTAACGTTTAGGGTTCGTAATCTTAATTTGTTAATTTTTTTTTAAGGCAAAAACGAAGTTAATTTAAAAAAAAAAAAAAGCCGGCCAGACCTTGAAAAACCGGTCTGTGTTGACCGGTTCACTGTTTTGTGCTCACTGTTTTTTTAATAGGCCGGACCGGCTAAGTGATCGGTCCCTGTTTTCCGGTCAAACCGGATGGTCGGTTTTCAGAACCATAATAATAATGATAATAAATGATAATATTACTTACCAATTGCCAACATTCTCATTTTCATTCTCTCTCTCTCACGTTGGCTGTATCTCATTTTCAACGCAGCCTTTTCAAATTCTCCCAATTAGATGAGGTGATGATTGAAAACACTGATCAAATGCAGCCCAAGAAGGTTTACCAAAGGCGACAAAAGAAGACCGCGGAAATGGAAATGGAGGCTGGAATACAGCTTCCATGGATACCAGAAACTCCAATGAAGCCTTCTCCCAATAGGCACATGATATCAAATGACGGTGATGGTGATGATTCTTCTTCTCCAGTTAAATTGGATTTTGATATTCCAAACGGCACAGATGAGGTTTTGGAGAAAAGATCATCTGATTCAAACACAAAATTCACCAATGTACCTTCTCAATGTGAGTGATCCTGTTATCCATTTAATTGTCTAATTGAGCTTGTTACTGTTTTATTCACTGAAACTATTGGAAATCTGAGTTTTGAATTGCATGTTATCATGTTCGAAAATTGAAATTGAGTTTCTGATACTATGTAGTAGTTCATGATCAATAATCAATCACAGTGATGATTTGCCTGAACGATTTGAATCACTGTTCCGGATCAGAAATGTTAGCTGTACTGTACAGGAATTTTATTCAATTAAATTAAATTTAACCAAATTGGTCATGCATCTTTATGGAAATGAATTTTTATTTAGTTTAGACAAAAAAAAAAAACTGTACGTACAAAATTGTGCCTCTTTTTATTAAATTTCTTTGTATTTTAAAAATTGTGTTTCTTTTGCACTCCAAAATTTAAGTTATTTGGAAAGCACAATTAATTTAATTTTAAGTTTTTTCCATTTTCAATTGATTGATGAGCAGGAAGGGCCGGCTTGGCTCAGCGGTAAGCTCACTTACTGTGGAATTTGAGGTCGTGGGTTCGAACAGCCTCTCTACGAAAGTAGGGGTAAGGCTGCTAGTATATTCCCTTCCCCAGCACCCCACCAAGTGGGACTTGAACTGGGTTGGCCCTTAATTGATTGATGAGCAGCCATTGTATTTTGTCTATTCTCATAATTCTTATCGTGATTAGATCCTATTGTTATTCTTGTTTAGTAAAAAAAGCAAATGTATGATTTTTTTAGGGAAAGAATTTTAAAATTTAAATTTATAACGTCACATTTTAATAAAGTGCAACCATGAAAAGGAGTGAGTTTGAAAAAGAAGAAATGATACAAATAGGTATCTTGTGTGCTAACATGTTTTTTAATTTTTATTAAAAATCATTTTTAAATCAATAATTAGTCCATAAAATGGAAAAAATAATTAAAATTTTAATTTATAATGTCACGTACTCACATGTGTGTAGTGTAATAGTGGAGACAAGTTAGTTTGAAAAAGTGAGAAAGATACAAGTAGGTTATAGGTTGTGGCACGGATGTTTTTATTTTTTAATTAAAAAATCTTCTTTAATTCAATAATGACAAATTAAACGACTTATAATTATCCTAGTTAGAGATATGTATGTTTTGGTATTCGATTATTCCCTTTCTTTAAAAAATATAAATGCCTATGCCTTCAATATTTATTGTTAGAACTTAGAAATTTTAGCCATAACTAGTATCAACATTCATGCTGAATTGCTGATATATATTAAGAATAGTTTGATATGTTTGACACTTTGATTAAATTCAATCATCTTCCACTTCATGTGAATAGCCGCTTATACTCAAATAGTTAAATAATTAGTCTATCTCTTTTATTCAAATGCAGGTGATGATGCCGAACATGGTGAATTTCAAACTGCAAATCCACCATCTTCAAAGAAAAAAAGAGAGGACAATAAGAGCAAAGGGTCAAATAATAATGCGCAGCATAAAAAACCCAAAAAGAAGATATACAGACCAAGAATAATGATTAATGAAAGTCTAAAGTCCAAGAAAGTACAAAAAAAATCTCAACCTAAAGCCCCAAACAATCCAAGGAATAAAAAGAATCCAGAGAAGACCCCAAAACCTTCAACTCCCAATAAGAAGAGAAGGGAAGCAAGAAGAGCTCCTTTATGCAAGTTATCACTATTGCCATTGCTCAATGATGAAGGAAGGGCCTCTCTCCCGTTCTTGGGGAATAATGGCAATAAGGTTGATCAAGAACTTTTTGGCTTTGAGAGTTCAATTTGCAAGAATGCATTAGGGTCTCAATACAACTTGCTTGGGACTTATGAGAAATCGGCATCTTTTTCAAGTTTGTGTTTGATAGAATGCAGGCAAGTTGGTGTGAATTTCCCAAGCATGTGCAAGAGGAAGAGAATGAGAAGGGCAAGAGCAAGGTTAGAGAAATACTTGACCCCATTCAAAAAGGGTTTGAGGTCAAAGATTTTAATTAGGAAAAAAAAAAGTAGCCTAGAAAAGTTTACCATAGAAGGGTTTACTACTACAAAAAAGGAGATGATGTCTCTGATCAAGAGGATACGTTTGTTGAAGAGGATGAGAAAAGGTCGAAAGACCAAACCGAAAGATGGTCAACTAGTTATATATGGAGAAGGGTCAGGGAGTGACCTTATGTTAGTACCTTATAAAGGACATGGTCCTGATTACAAGAAGCTGAAAGTTGAGGTTGCACTTGATGAAGAGACGTTGAGGGTGTGGAACTTGATCATGGATGGGAAATCACATGAAGATAGTGATGACATGAAGCAAGAACAATGGGAACGTGAAAGATTTGCTTATAGGTGTAAGGTTGGATTATTCATGATTAAAATGCATGAATTGCAAGGTATGTGATGTTATATTTTTTTGGATTGACTGATGATTTAACAATTTTGATAATCAATGTGAAGTATACTTCAAAGTTTAATACATCATTCATTCATTTAAAACATAGTATTTGAAGAATATTTAGTTTCTGTTTTTGAGCCTCGTTTGAATTTAAAGTTCTTAATTGATAATCTTAATACAAAAAAATAGTATTACCTCGGGATGCATGTGCATGAGTGATTGAATGCATTTCTTTTCTATTGGATCATGTTTTCATTTGACTTAAATTAAACTGTTGTAGCAAGTAAATTTTGATAATATCTCTCATGAGTGTTTACTTAATTTGATATCACATAATATTAAAACCATGCTTCTGTTATATATAAATTTTCACAGGCAGTAGGAAGTTCTCTCCTTGGAAAGGTTCAGTCCTAGATTCTGTTATTGGAGCTTACCTTACTCAAAATGTATCAGATCATTTGTCAAGGTAAATTCTAATATATTCATTGTCAAATTTTTCTATTATGCAAATTGTAATTTATTTATTTAAAAATTATTGTTAAAAATTATTGAAGCTTATCTTACTAAAAAGAAAAAATGCATCCAATTTTTAGAATTTCTAAAACATCTTTGTATGCATGTAAAAATAGTTTAGGGAAGGTGTTAAAATGTTCCGGTGTATGATCACGAAATATTTTGAAAATTCTGTGCATTTTTTAAAATTTCGGAAACTAATTTAGTGCAATCGACAAATCAAGAACCATTTTAGTGCAATCCTGCAATCTTAAAGACCAAAATATGGCTTAACTCGAATTTTCACCATCAAAATATAATATAAAAAATTTGAAAGGCACTAAGAATGAGATGTAGATTTAAGTGGACAACAATAGAGGTAAGGGCACGCTAGATGAGCTACAAGTCCACCCGTTGTGCGTTACATAGTGCTGAAAGTTCCCTCTACACCCAAGCCGGGTAACTGCTACTTTAATTGGCTTAAGCTAAAGGTGGCTTGTTGCTTTGATTTTGTTATGCGAGATTGACCTTGTGCTATTACTTTTGTTGTTTTCAATAAAAATGGATCCTTTTACAATGTCACATATTTGAATGCGTGGGAATTTAATAGTTCATTTTTTAAATATTATTATGCAAATAAAAAATTTATGAGATATAATTCAAATACAATAAAATTTAATATTTAATAATGTTCTTAAAGTTTTAATAGATTTTAGGAAGAATTTTTTTTATCTTTTTATTACAATATATAAAAAAGTACGTGAAAAATTTAAATGTTATCTATATTTATGTAATAACTATTAACACATATTTATAGTCGTAATGTTTTTTAGTATTTTTCATATGAACTAAATTATGTACATAAAAGTTATTAAAAGGTCATTTTAAAATTACTAGCGTAAGGAATTGAAGTTCATGTATATGTGGCAAAAGAATTTTATTTCTTCTTTTTCTTTTAAAACATTTCTAAAAAAAATTAAGAGTTAATTAATAATATTCATACAATACTGACCAAAAAATGTCTAATTCTATATATTTTTTAATTCTTTTATTGTTCATATTTAATAAAAATTCAAAATTACCAATATTAATGTATATAATCTATAATATTAAATATTTAATTTATTATAAAAGTATTAAAATTATTCTGACAAATACATGGCTAAGATACTCTAATAAGTAAGTAAATTAGATGGAGCAATAGGAAAATGTATATATACTTACACTTTTTCACCCCGGTTATTAATTTAATTGAAGAATTGATAAAATTTTATGCAATACTAAATAACCTTAATTAAGAAAGGAGTAAAATGTTATTTTCAGAAATATTGAAATATTACATAAGTAACCATCTCAATATTATCGTTTGAGATTAATGTTAAAAACTAGAATACCCATTTTTAATTGAAAGGTGGTTAAATTGTATAAAGAATTAATGAAGACTAAGAATTAAAAAGAAAAAAAATGCACATGATGTATTGCAAGTGGCCAGGATAGCCTTTTAGGCTTTTAGCCTCTTTTTGATATCAAAAAAGGGCTTATGCTTTCACGGTCCCTTTGGACATTTCCACACGACTACACTTGCTAGATGACAACACTGCCCCTGGCAACCTGATAGTATCATAAATACCATGTTCCTGTCTTTGTCAATGAAACATGTGATAGTTTTTCAATAGGTTAAGTGAAACCAAATAGCTTTGCCCCCGTTTTGTTTCAAAAACAAGTGAATAATTTAGCTACTCTATGTTGCCTCCAAGAATTTACCTTGCTTCCACCGGTATCATATCATCATCATTATTTAAATAAATAAACAAACTTCTTTAAGACACTATTTTAGAGTCTTTTACTTAGTACCATGTAATACAATATAAATTTATTTTAATTTGTTTTATTTCTCTAGCATGTATTTTTTTTATGATATACTTATGGCACTGCTAATGTTAGTTATATAAGTATATAATTTTTATAAGTAGAATGTATTTAAATTTAATGTCTATCAAACATTTTACAGTTCTGCCTACATGTCACTTGCTGCGAGGTTTCCTATCAAATCAACAACGAGCTCTGATATAGAAGATGAACCTCGTCTTAAGGGATTACAATATCTTGAAAGTAGTGCTATTTTTCCAAGCTATGAACTTGTTGAAGGATTAGAAAATGTTAAAGTTGAAGAAATGGAAGCTAATGTTAAGGAAGAGTCTTCTAAATCTAATAATAAGGTACAACTATTAGCAAAGTTTTTGTTGTCATAATAACTTGAGTTTTGGCAAGAAAAGAAAAAAGAGAAAAAAAAAAAAGAATTTGCAGGAGGAAAAGGTACTAAAAGAGGTGGACAAAGAAACTAAAGAACGATGGGAGAAACTTAGAAAAGAGTATGGTAGAAGCACAAGACACCATGACCATGATGATTCTGTTGATTGGGAAGCAGTGAGATGTGCAGATGTTAGGGAAATTGCCAAAGCTATTGTAGGTCGTGGTCAACACAATGTTATTGCTGCAAGAATAAAGGTACATAATACATTATTTCAGAGTGTTGCCATTGAATCTAACTAGTAACTACACATATTACTTATATTCTTAGAGTTTGATCAATGAATTAAATGAGTCTGTGTTATTTGTATTTTCAGAGTTTACTCAATGAATTACATGATTCTTATGGAGATCTGGATTTAGAATGGTTAAGATATGCCCCACCACATGAAGCAAAGTAATGATTACATACATCTACATTTTACTTAATTTACTTTATATTTATTTAATAATGAACTTATTTCTTCCGAACACCCAAATCACAGGGAATACCTCTTGCACATATATGGAATAGGATTGAAAAGTGTGGAATGCATACGACTTTTAACCCTCCAGAACCAAGCTTTTCCAGTAAGTATATAAAAAGCATCGTACTTTTTGCTTCGTGAATAATGTCATTTATTCACTGCATTGTACATTGTACTGGTTTCTGTTAGGTTGACGTAAATGTTGGAAGAATTGTTGTACGTCTAGGATGGGTTCCCCTCCAACCCTTGCCTGAAGAAACCCAAATACACAATTTAGAGAAGTAAATTTTTCATAATTTTAATATCTTAGTTTTCGCTTCTCTATTATCTTATCCACTAATATATATATTTTCCTCTTTTCAACCAGGTTTCCAATGTTTGATAATATCCAAAAATATCTTTGGCCACGATTATGCCATCTACGTCCAGAGGAATTGTAATTAACAAAGATTTTACTTCTTTCTACCTTATATTTAGTTACTATGTTCTTATTTATGTTATGTTATATTATAATATGTAGGTACCAGTTGCATTATCACTTGATAACCTTTGGAAAGGTATATGCTGACATGTAAAACAATTCTATTGACAAATGTTTTTTTTATCAGTTTGACCTGGGTATTTAATCTATTTTAACATGCTTGTAGGTATTTTGTACAAAGAGAAATCCAAATTGCAATGCTTGTCCAATGAAAACAGACTGTGAGCATTTCAAAAGTGCCTTTGCAAGGTATTTGTTGCGTTAAATTTTGACATTTAGAAAGATAAATTTATATATCTGTGCAATGTTAAAGATGAAATAAAAAGTATTAGTTTATTATTTTGTTATGTAATATTTATAAGATAATTAATACAAAATGTAATATATGCTCAGTGCAAAATCATTACCAAACATGCAATCAACCGGTAGCAAAACAGTGATACGCAACCTTTTGTCAACACCCAATTTTGAGTTGAATCAATTTTCAACGACGAAACAACAAGCATGTGGAGAATGTGAGCCAATCATTGAAATGCCATCATCACCAGAACCTGAGAGCAAAGAAATGGTTGAATTTGATATAAACAATGATGAAGAGGATTATCATAGTTATGAAGATGGTTCAGAGAAGATTCTAACTATAAATCTCAGTGGTCAAAGTAAATTATCATCTGAAACTCAAGATCATTCTACAAAGGAGGATAAGGATTATACAAACATGTCAACATCTTTAGTAACTTTGCCCTACACTGAAAGTGTACCTGCACCAAAACTGAAAAATGTTAGTCGATTAAGGACTGAGCGCCTTGTGTAAGTTTTCTTTGTTACTCCCTTAATCACATCTAGCTTCTTTTTTCTTGAATAAATACATTACAATTTTCATGGTGATTTAGCATTATAATTTTTGTTTGCAAAAGTAAAACAATATAATAACTACTGCAGAGATTCTCCAAACTTGAATAAAATGCAAATGTTTGTAAAAAATATTGAATTAATTAACCCTTTTAATTTGTTTATTAATGCAGTTATGTACTCGATAAGGATCATCCACTTCTTGCAGAGGTAGGTTGGACTCAATTTTTTATTTTATTTCCGTTTTAATGTAAATTGACATTTTTTCCTTATTTATTTACAGCGTATTCCACTAGAACATGGTGATCCTAGCCATTATAGTCTAGTCATATGGAGTGCAGGTATAAGCGCATGTCGCCCATGTTTTGTAGTGTGATAGCTTAATTTAATTTTTTTTAACTAACAATGATTTTTACTTAAATTAGAGGAATTAAAAAGATCAACCGAATCTATTGAGAATAACTCGCAAGAAAGAGATGCTCTTACTGTACCAGGAACTCTTTTGGTGAGTGGTAAAACCAAAAACTATAAAAATAGTGATATATAAGATTTGAATTGACTTACGCATTTTTAATATAGATACCATGTCGCACTGCAATGAGAGGGCGTTTTCCATTAAACGGAACCTACTTTCAAGTGAATGAGGTTAGTAAAGATTACATGTGTATTTTTTGCCCATGGAACCTACTTTCAAGTGAATGAGGTTAGTATAAGATTTTGATTTTGATACCAGTTAATCTTTGGTATAGGTCTTTGCTGACTATCATTCGATGAAAACTCCAATTGATGTTCCTAGAAGATGGCTGTGGAATCTAAAGAAAAGAATTACTTATTTTGGGACAGGAGCATCCTCCATTTTGAAAGGTACATAGACTACAAAATATATATATATATATATATATATATATATTATTTTTTTAAAAAATATAAATTTCAATGAAAAATATAAATTAATTTCTTTTATTATTATTGTCAAAACTCAAAACATTAAAACAGGTTTATCAGCTCAGGAAATCAAGGAGTGTTTCTGGAATGGTAAGAGAACAATTTATGCATGAACCATTGAACTCCAAAATTTTCTATTTTATTTCATTTTGGATTTAAACTTTTCTGCTATTGAAATTATAATATGTTTTGTTTGAAGGTTATGTGTGTGTGAGGGCAATTGATGCTGAGACAGGAGCACCAAGACCATTATCATATAGATTTCACCGCAGCACAACTGTTAAAGTTAAAACTGATAACAAGATAACTAAAGAAAAAGAAGGACAGTAAATTATTTGTTTATGTGCAAAGTATTTAATTTCTTTTATTTTTTATAATAAGACTCTAGTTTTATGCATTAATTATTTTATAATACAAAACTGTATAAAGATTTTTTGCAAATTGGATAAAAGACTGGGAATGCAACACCAAAAATGGAGTATTTTGGATTTTTATAAAATATCCTGAGTAGGAAGATATAGATAAAAAAATATATATATATATAAAATCTCCTAGCATCCATATATCATTATATGATAAGTAGGTAAGTAATTATTCATATACATTTCATATTTATTTGAATAGTTTTTCTGCCTTCTCGAATAGAGACACATGTAGAGATTTTATACTGCGTAAAATGTTTGCTGTCATAGAAACGCATATTTTTTCATCTCTATAGTTATATGAAATTTGTTAACAAGGTTCTATATTTTAAAAACTTGTAGTTGAGTCCCTATAATATAAAGATAAGAGAAAATATTGATAGTCAACAATTAAATAATGAATATTTTTAAAAACGAAAATAAGGATAAAATAGTAACTATAAATAATTTTTTTTTATATTATTAGTTGATGTTGACTGATTTTTTTTATTGATTACCTAATATCTTTTTATTCATCTTTCATTGTTGCATTTGAACTTCTTTCTTCTTATTATTATGGTGAGACTTTTGCACAACCGCCTCTTTGGTTTCACGACATTGTGGGATTTATTGTCGGTTGTCGTGCTCTATAATCTATATAAAAATTTGAAAAATCGAAATACAAAATTCTTTTTTACATATGTTATTGTTTTTGGGGTTATATTTTGGTGTAGGGTTTTGCTAATTTGGTATAAATTTTACCTTATTTATGTCTATTTTAATCATCATGAATACTAACATTTACTATTTTTTATTTAAACTTTAAGCAATGTATCTTTTAATAATTAGAATATTGTTTCACCTTCAATATTTAGTTGAATTATTAATTTCGTTAGAATAAATGATATGATACATAGTTATAAAAACTTAAAAAGGATACGTGGTATAAAAACTTTAAAAAGAAAATATTAAAGTCATTAGTATTTTTTTTGTAAATTAAATGCTAGAGGCATTTTTAAAGGTTCCCGATTTGATCCAGGCGATAACATCAATACATTGTTATTTAGACAATAAAAAAAATGCTAGAGGCATTTAAATAAATAACGAAAGCTTTTTATAAATGCTAAAGATATTATTTTTTTATCTCTTATTAATTATTACTGGTTTTTATTTTAAATGTTGGAGATATCTAAAGTAAATAAAAGTTTTTATGAAACTTAAATGCTAGAAACATCCGGCTAAAGAATATATAAACCTTAAATAAATGTTAGAATATTTAAAGTGGGAATATAAGAAGAAGTATTGGTCTATTAGAAGAAAAACAAAAGGAAGACTCTAATTTGACAATTCTATAAAATTGCTATATAATAATACTCTAGCATATGATGAGAAGGTAAATAACTGATTGTATCATTAGTTAAATTCTCTTTTAATATATTATAAATCAAGAATTCTATTTGCATACCAAAATCAGCCACTAAAATCAGCCATCATGTATAATAATAATAAAATACAAAACACATATGTAGTTTAACTCATTTTTAGTGTGTATTTCGTATTTCAATGTGTATTATACATTGGTGACTAATTTTGGTGTACATCTAGCACAACTCATTATAAATAGATATAGCACAAAAAATATTACATCATATCCCAAACAACATAATCTCAAGAGTACCTTCCAAGGTGCCTTCCATGCACTTCTAAAGTGCCTCCTAAACATTGTTGAACCTCTTATTATTGGATTTTTTTATTTAAATAATTTAAATATATTTTTACCTAAATGCACACGGATACAAAAAATTACATATTTAGGTTGCTGTTATACAATATGGGCTTGGCAGCAGCAAGTTGACCTTTTTGAATAACATGGTGGTAGCTAGCTCATGTTATGCTACGATCCAAATGCATTGACACTAACACGGGCTATGAATGCCCAAGTTGTGCAACATGGGCTAGTGTGGCCCAAGTTGTGTAACAAGGGCTAGTGTGGCCCAAGTTCTCAACACAAAACAGCCAAACCCGTGTTAGGGTTTAAAAAATGAAAAAAATTTAATTTTTATTAACAAAAAAAACATAAAACATAAAACATTACAAATATAAATATAAATAATACATAACAAATATTTATAAATAATTGAAAAGGTTCACAAATATTAAATATTAATGGTAAATAATTAAAAAGGTTCACAAATAATTACGAATACCTATAACTAATTCATTATAAATAAAGTCGTACATACTAAAAATATGTAAAATTAATAGTTATAGACAATACATGCATTTACACATAAACATATTTTCAGAGATAATTTTTAAATGTGTTTATGTGTAAATGCATGTATTGTCTATAACTATTAATTTTATATATTTTTAGTACATACGACTTTATTTATAATGAATTAGTTATAGGTATTCGTAATTATTTGTGAACCTTTTTAATTATTTACCATTAATGTTTAATTATTTACCACTAAAATCAGCCACCAATGTATAATACGTATTGAAATACAAAATACACACTAAAAATAAATTAAACTACATATGTATTTTGTATTTCAATGTGTATTATACATGGTAGCTGATTTTAGTGACTGATTTTGGTATACACCTAGTATAACCCTAAGCCGACGTCTACTTCTTCCGTTGAGCAGTAGTGGATAACCTCCTGTTATAATGGATAAATATTTAAATTGATCCCTGAAAAATATTACATTATTCAAATTAATTTTTAAAAGATTTTATTTGTCATATTAATTCCCGAAAAATACAATTGTCAAATGATAATGAAATTTTTTTGACACTAGTAGCTACCAACTTAAATAATAAACTCTTTTGCATACACTTCAAGTTGAAAGTAATTTGCATTTTCCACAGAAGATGTCAATTAAATAGAATGTTGCAAAGCACCAAACTCTTCAATCACTCCTATTCAATTTACTTATTTCTATTATTCCCTTCCTAAACATTCCAAATACTTTTGGATTAAGCTATATCTGTGTTTCCAGATTTATTCACTTGATTTCAATTTTATAAACTCCGGTCTGCATTGCAGAACCGTCTGTGCCAGACATAGAGATGGAAATGGGGAGTATGAAATCCGATTCGGATTATGTTTCAAGTTCTGATTCTTGTTATAACCTTCCTGCACCGCATTCAATTCTAAGCCTTGCTGACGTGCTTTGTTTCTTTCAGCAGCTTAACTTGGACGAAATGCATAGTGTTGATCTGTTTAAAGCAGGGCTTGCCGATGATTATAATACCGATGGCGGTGTAGAGTTTCGAGTTGGCATCAGATGAGAAATCGGGATGCGGTTCACACAGCAGTGAATATTACAACATTCGGAGGAATGCACAGTATAGGTTCGTTGAGTCAGACAGAATAAAGTACGATTGTAGATGCAAGCATGCAATGGATGGCTGTTCGTGGAGCATTTGTGTTGCATTGAGGCGGAACTTAGGTTATTGGTATGTACTTGTTACATAGAATTATGCTTGTGTTATTTTCATATTTCAATGCAATTTGATTAATTGTGATGTTGTTGTAGGGAGGTTCGCAAGTTTGGGGGCGCACACACGTGTCTGGCACTCACAATGTTGGCTGACCACTCTCAGTTGAACAACAGTCTAATGTCCCCTGTCATTCTGCCAATGGTAAAGACAAGTCCTTCTATCTATGTTCGTGTTCTACAAAGTGCTATTCAGCAGAGTTATCATTTCAAGCCATCGTATCGTAAGGTGTGGATTGCGAAAAAGAAGGCAATTATTATTTTATACGGGCAGTGGGAGAAGTCCAAAATAAGGTGCCTCGTTTGCTACAAGTCTTTCAGGCTTTCAGCTGTTTCTCCCGGGGACAATCATGGGCTTGGAAACCGTGCCTTATTATAATGGGCAACATCTTGTAGGGTGATCGTGCACTCGCCCCACAGAAGATGAAAACTGTGTGTTTCTGATCTCCACATCTCAACCAGAGCAGACAACAAGGGCATATCATAATCAAATGCACGCATCTCAAGTGGGCCCCCGAAACCAGCCTCTCTAATATATGTTGTCTGCAATTTAAGGTATTGTTGGGGTTTTGAATTACTGGTAATATGGTGTTTTTTGTAATCTGCGTTACTTTTACATTTTGATTGTTATAGTGTTGTGTCAATACTCAATAATAAACAAGTTATGATCAATGATGGTGGTTTTGTTTTTCCTTCTGTAATTGTTGACTAACTTGTATATGCTAACTGCTACTTAGTATTCAGGGGATTGGGGCCAGGTTCTCCCAGTTTTAAGAGATGGGTTGTGATGACTTCCGATTGGGTTGCAATAGAACTTGCACGACTGGTTTTGTTTGCTATCATGGAAAAATTAACATATGTTGAGCAAGAATTTCCAGCCATGCATTTATTTCTACATTTTAGTTAGAAATGTTCCATTTATGCATAATAAAAAGTTTTTATGAAAGAATTTGTTTCGCCAGCTGCCAGAGCTGGACTTATTGGAATCAAAATGATTAGAAGACTTGGTGTGTTGAAATTGAATTTAAAACCATAGGAGAAAATCATTAGCAAGATGTAAGTTTTTATAGCTATCAAATTCCATTTTCTTATTACTATTTTTACTCCACTTGATCAAAACCCTTTGTCTCCCAGACATGTGTATGCTTTATCTCACCATCATAATATCAAGGTATACTTTCGCATTTGATTTATTATTTCATATAAGATTCTTGTTGAATTTCTTGTAGAGGCTAAAGGCTGAGATCATGGTCTCTTGGTTTGTTGTTGAGAAGGAAGATTTTTTAAAGCCATGAGAAGAACAACATTGCTAGTTAGGGAGATAGAGTATATTTTCCTTTGTGAGGAGTGGTGATTAGCATGGATTGTCCTATTACATTGAAATTGTTTTATATTTTTTTTCAATTTGTTTTCAGAAATTATGATGTTAACAATTGACATTACATATATGACCTTGGCTGAGGTAAATATGCATTGCAGTGGCCAGTGGGAGTTCAAGAATATGCTTAGTGTGTGTGAGCACTGTCTTTCAAGATTGGCTTACTTGAAGTAATTGGTTTAGGCCACAACTCACATACAGAGTGATGTGGTGAAGAGAATACATATTTTTTCATTCTAAACTCAAAAAGAAAAAGAAAAAAGAAGAAAAGGGACTCACTTGATGATTTCTTCATCTTATTCTATATCTCTACACATTTAAAATATGTATGGGAGTACACACCATTGGTTTATGGTGTTATGACTAATAAATTATTAATATATATAAATTGCACTATTGTTATATAATTTACATTAGTATCTTGTATGTTATTTTTACTAAACTATTTTGTAACTTAAATATTATAGTGTCCTATTAAATTGATAACCGATTTGTCATAGGTCCTTGTGAACCATTTTATTAGTTTTCACTTTAAAAAAATAAAATAAAAAAGTGACATAAGACTAACAAGTGACAACACTCTAGAAAATATTGATAAAATTTATTTTAGGAGTTGTATCTGGTAGGTACACTAGTTTAATCATAAAAAGAGAGGTACATCTAAATTAGTTAGACTGATGTTTGATTACTATTGTTCATATATTATTACAGAACAAATCACTGGAACGTGTTTCATCAAAACCCTCTTATCAGCAGTCTTATGATAAATATTTTGTTTCTCTTTCCTCTTATAACTGATTTTTGTTATTTAGGTTATTACTCTGCAAAAGGTTTGAGTTCCCAAACTTCCTGTATGTTAGGTGGTCATCAAGAACTAACTATTGAACATAATGTCGGTACTATAGG
This sequence comes from Stylosanthes scabra, assembly GCA_036250425.1. Classification (NCBI taxonomy): domain Eukaryota; kingdom Viridiplantae; phylum Streptophyta; class Magnoliopsida; order Fabales; family Fabaceae; genus Stylosanthes; species Stylosanthes scabra. Next base: position 217,136 of record JASCZI010241665.1, read on the forward strand.
TTAGAGTAAATAGCACAGACAATTAGGCATAGCTAATGAATCATACACAATCTGACAAGTTGAATAGGAGTAAACTATATAACCCTTGTACATCAACTGTAGATGTTGACTGATCCAAAAGTTGTACATCCATCAAAAGTATTATAAAGATTGAAATTTATGCTGATAATCATAAAAAATCTTTATATAATTATGATTTTTTTGCACTGTGTTGGTGATGACATAGAGAAGTTAAGGTACACTCCTAAACCAGAGTTTGAAGGGTGTTTTAAGGTTACAAATGTTCAAACTGAGGTAAAGATTTACGTCAATTCATGAATAATGGGTTTATTTTGTCATTTGGTTACTAATTAGTCAAAATGTTTTTCTTTTGTTTTATGATGATGTTTTCTATTTTGTTCAGGTTTGGACTGTTGGGAAGAGGGCCTCTTTGTAAGTAGGAGCTCAACGGCAGAGGCCATTCCGACGTTCAAGTCAATAAAGTGTGAGAGAAAAAGAGAGAAATGAGTATGAGAAGAAAAGTGAGAGCATACCTTGACTTGAGTAATAGAAAGGCTATTTATAGACATTAATTCTAGTTTAGTAACTGCTGGTTAGAAATCAAGGAATAAATTCTTGATTTCTTGGGATTTGTTCATGCGGTTACAATTAGGAGTTTTGTAACGTTTAATCATAACTTAAATAGACCATTATGAGTACTTTTTAATTGTTGTAGTGTTTTAGTCATGTGTTCAAATAGATTGTTGGGCTGATTCTATTTTGGACTTATTTTATTTATTAGAGTGGATTATTGTTTGATGAGCCATATCAGAATTAATTTTCTTGATCTTGCAGATTGAGCTTCTTAAATTATGGTCTTCTCACATACAAGAGGTGAAACCTGGTATTTATGTGACATATAATGATAATTTCTTTTTATCAAAGTAATTAGTTATTTCAAGTGATTTCTAAGAGCATTTCCAGTTGTGCACTTTTTGAGTATCAATTCATCTTGAAAACACAAATGAATTGAATTGATATTTTGATATGCATTGAAAGAAAATTTGAAAGTGTTACCGGTATCACTAAGTTGATACCGTATCACTTGTATAACTCATTTAATGCATGTTAATTTAACTTTAATAAATAGTATTGTGTGAGGTTCAAATTGATATTAAACTAAGACTAAGAACATCTTCAATGGTAGTATTAGTTTTAAATTTATTTTGGGTCCCACAAGATGCCATGTAAGTATTTGTAGGACCATATATGATTTGAGATAAATATGAGATTTATTGCTCTAATGCTTGATTTTAATTTAATATCAATTTGGTCCCACATAATACTACTTAATTAACTTACATTTAATGAGTTATACACATAACACATCCTAATTGACATTCCTTCAAAGTGATACGGTATCAACTTAGTGATATCGGTATCACTTTTCTTATTCCTTCTAATGCATGATTCAATATAATATTAAATGAGATATGGTCCCACAAATGCTGAGATGTCATTATATAAGACTCAAATTAACATTAAATTAGAACTCACCATTGGAGATGCTATGAGAGATACATGATACTTAAATGATGAGGTTCTGGCTTTTGAAATGATGACAACAAATTAGGTAGAAAATTCAGCATTATCTCCTGGTTTTTAGGAATCAATTTGTGTGCTAGAATGGACTACGATTATTTGAATTTTAGGTGATTGTGTTTAATAGGTTTAATTACTTTTTTTTGTGACCATAGGTTTAGTTACTTTGTTACTATCTATAGTTTTTACTAAATTTTTAATTAGGACTTTTTATTTTCTTCCTTTTAAATTAAGTCTTTATATCAATTTTAAATTTGTAATTGGATTTTTGTTAATAGTAACTATGAAGCATGGACACGGGACGCGACACGACACGCCGACACACCAATTTTAATTTTTTATATGACACGGAGACACGGCATATATATAAAATATAATGTATTTTTTAAGAAAATTATAATAATATTTTGACATTTTATTTTTAATAAAATTCAAATTAATATTTTTAAATACTTTTAATGTTTTTTAATTATATAAAATATTTAAGTTAACTATTAGTTTTGAGAAATAGTAATATATACTATTTTAAACTCATTTTAAGGACATAAGTTAAGAATAAAGTTGGACACGCGGACACGTGATGATATTTTGAAGTGTCACGTGTGTCCGAAGATGTATTCTTTTGTTTTTTTAAGGACACGGACGAGACACGGAAGACACGCGTGTCGGACGAGTATCGATGAGTGTCGTGTCCAAAACGTGTCCGACATGTCAATTCAACGAAGTGTCCGTGCTTCATAGATAGTAAACGTTAAAAGAAAACATTTATAAAGTGTGAATTTTCTATTATATTTATATCTTAAACTTTACATAAAGTTTATACTTACGTGGATATATTTTTTTTCGTGTTTCTCATCTATATCATTGTAGGATGCTCGAAATATGTTAAAGAAGATGGATTGTGCTATTTAGTAATTAGTTGTTGTGATATTTTCACTTTAAAGATGATATATTTCGTTAATTCTAACGTTTTTGTCACGATAGGTACCTAATTATAAAATTAAAAAGAGTATAGTGACCTAATCGAAAAAAAAAAAATATAAGGATCTAATTAAAAATTTGGTGAAACTATAAAAACTAAAGATTAATTAAATCTATCTAATAATTATACGTTTCTACTACGTATGGTTCTGATTGAACATTGTTCTGTTTTCATCCTTGTTGGTTTGTTGTTTATAGCATTATATATCTAAGATGTGTTCAAGAAAAATGGTATAGTACACAAACAGAGAAAAACAAATTGAAAGAATCAAGATAATATGTCTCAAATTCTTTTGATTGTAGGTTTGAAAAAATAGAGAGACATTGTCTCTAAATCCATACACGTAGCTATCTTTTTGATTATATATAAATACAAGTTGTTTTTTAAGATGTACTTGAAGAAAGATGTGGAACTTTAGATCACTGGACTACTCTGTTTTTCTTGCAAGTGGTGCTCTGGGCTCGTTGTTGTACGAGGGCTTTCCTTCTGTATCAACAATGAACGAGAATGGAAGGGATGAGGCTGATGATGTTTGGATTTGCTTTTTGTGTATTTGTTTTGTTCATATATATGACAACCCTTGAATTAATTAAGTACGCACTTTAGTTTTCTTGTTTTTTATTTTTTTGGTTATGGATATAAGAGATAATTGCCTTGACCTTCACATTATTTCAAATATCAATTTATTGTATATTTCCTTTTGCTTGAGCTTAATATTTAATTTAGAAAAAGATTAGGTAGTCAACATATTATAATTAATAGGGAGCTAATATAAGTTAAGGATGATAACTTATATAAATTTTGGATGATAACTTAATGGTTAATTTATGAGTTACGAATGATAACTCATATAAATTTTAGATGATAACTTAATTATTGGCTCCCTAATAGGTTCCCTAACGTTAGTTCCGTAGTATTATTCTTTAATTTATGGTTATACTCATGTATCATTATACATCTCATTTAAAATATGAAAAATATAAACTATTAGCGTAAAAATATTCACAATACACATAAATATAAATTATGATAGCATAAAAATAATTATGTGTAGCATAAAAATAATGTACCAATTCAAAATAGAAAAAAAGGGCAAAAAATATATAAAGGTGTACCCTAATACACATAAATTGATTCTTTTATTTATTCAATACTTTAATTCATAAATTTAAAAGATTTATGAGAATATGGCATTTTTTATATATTGATTATTGGAGTTAAGATTAAATGATTTTTTATTCTTAAAAAATTTATTAAATAAATGAGTCAGATAATTTAACTTATTCGACTAGCCATAAAGGAGTTGGACTAAAAAAATATTTCCGGTAAAAAAATTTACTTTAGCATCTTCAATGTTTGATTTCACTTTAATATCAACTTGGGACCTACATATTGTTACATCGACATTTTTTAGTACATATGTAATTTGATATTACATTTGAAATTGGTAGCTGCAATACATAGTCTTAATTCAATTTAAATTTATTTTATTCTACGATGTGTTATATGTTAACAGAGTAAGGCGTCAAATGTCAAGCAACCTAGAGTACTATATTTTTTTTTGGGTAATACTATATACATACATGTACACATTATTTAGTAACACTAAAAAATATAAACATTAACAAAAAAAAAATATAAATTTCTATAATAATGTTCATATTTTTCTGTGTCTCTAAACAGTGTGTACATGTGTAGAAAACACATAAATTTATTCTATTTGCTTTTATATTTTAATAGATAATAATAGATAGATAATAGATAGATAGATAGATTATTAGAGTTGTTATGCACGGGTTAAAGTGTTAAACACACTATTAAAAGATACATCCTTGAACCTCACCCTCACTCTCACTCACTCTCAGGACTCAGCCTCACACAGACCGTCACAGCAGCCTTGGTCTCCCGCCGTTTCCTCTTTCTCACTCTTGTCTCTTCCCCAGCCGTTTTCTCTTTCTCACTCTTGTCTCTTTCCGTTCAACCGCCGTCGCTGCCGCCGCGTTGCTGCCGTCCCTTCTCCTCCCTTGTCGGCGCGTCGGTTCTGGTGGGTTGCTTCAATGAGGTATTGTGCTTCCTTCCCTTTCGAAGCTATGGTTGATGTTCTGTTTCCCCCCCCCCCCCCTTGTCTTCTCTGTTAGGCGTTAGTGCTTAATTGATTGTTGTTAATGCTTAATTTTGTACTTAATTGGATGTTGTTCTATGTTTTATTAGTGCTTAATTGGCTGTTAATGCTTAATTTTGTGCTTAACATGTCCTTGATAGTTAGGTTGTTCTTGTCATTGCTGGCGAAGGTGTGAATTTGAATGCCATAGAGGAAGAACTCAACAAGCAGTGCCAAAGTCTTCCAAGAGGAGAGTTTGCTGGTAAAGCCCTCACCCACAGTTTTATGGTGTATGCACGTGATGTACTTGAGGTCATAATCATATATTTCTTTGTACCAAATGGCTCCTGTTAATTCTTTTCCTCAGTTCATCAGCATCTTCATAATCTCTATTTTGGTGTTTCTGAATTAAAAGTTGTTTTTGCATCTCCACTCTCTAGTTAATAAATTTCTTATTTGCTCAAACCTATATGCACCAGAACATCTAATTGTTAATGTGGAGGGTGTAGAGAACTGGGAGGGTTTTATTGAGAATGCATATATGACTATTGTAACTTGGCATATTCATCTTTGGCTTATAAAAATCTTGTGTGCACTTAAACTAAAACTGGATGCAAACACTATTATATATTAAAAGATGAAGAATATATAAGAATACTGTATAACAGTTTGGTTGATGCTGAGATTCTTAAGATCATATAATATTTGATTATATTTGTCAGCTGATTTTTATTTTTTATATAATGGTATTATAAAATGATTTTTCTGGTTGGACCACGGTTGGACCAATGAACCAGTAGCTCTAGCGGTTCGATGACCGGTCCAGTTTTCAGAACCTTGGCTTCGATGACTAGTTTGGTTTTTGGTAATGTTAATGAATAAGAGTGAAAGTTATACCATTGTTTGCACCCTCCGTATTGTTGGTAATATTAATGACTAAGAAAGAAAGTTATACCATTATTTGCACCCTCCTTTCCCTTCAAGTAGAAAACATGTAATGAAAGAATTTGAAATCATTTGTATATTGAGAAGAAAGAGAGAATTGCGAGAGTTGGTGAACTCTACTTCCTTTATATAGGCTCACTATTAATCCTTGGTTTGCTGTTGTTACATGATCTGATGTTGCTGATTATTATTGCTGAACAAGTTTGAATTCTGGAGAACTTTCTTGGTTTTTCTTGTTTGAATTTGTTACTAGTTCATTGGTAAGTTCAATTTACTTCATGTGTGTGTCCCGCAATGATATTGGCTAGAAATACTGTATAGGTCTTCATTGTCCAGTTTGACTAGATTCTTTTTTGTTGCCCGCGGGGGACCCCAACTAAAACAAACCATAAAAAAACTGAATCTAAATAGTTTGTTTTAGTACTTTTTCAACTGCGCTAATCATATAATTACATATTCCATATAGCTTCTAAAACTAAATGAATTACCTAGGGTAACATATTAAAATACCACTCATGTTAAAATACCACCAGAAGTATAATTGGTTTCAATTATATCCTTGATGTTTGATTATGGTCCCTTGAGTGTGGATGGTGTTAAGTTGTTGAGGGAAATGTGCAAAACTTGAGATACCCCAAATTCAACAGAGATAGAGAGGGGGAATAGTTAATGTTAAAACCTAAAAGGATTTACAACGAGATACTCTTGGCCTTTAGTCCTTTATGAGTTCCCCGAACCCCTAAAGAAGTAATGGTTGCTGATTTTAGTGAAGAATTTTGTGGCATCCTTTATAACCACCTGGCTCACACTTGTTTCTGTTACGTATTAATAATTTTATTTTAATATTCTATAAAGCCAGTTAAATTGCTGGATATAAAGCAGCTTTGGTCTTTACTAAGCGATCATTCATATCTGATACATCATTCTCTTATTTGCAGGCAGAAGAGTGAAAAAGCAAAGGATAGGAGTCATTTGTACAATATAATCGAACAAACCCCAACGGTTACCGTCTCAATGCTCAATCAATAGCTCTTCCCTCATCTTCTCAAATGGAACTCACTTCCTCCTTCATACACTCTCACAACTACTCTTTCTCAACCTCTCTCTCCCCATTCCAAGCCAAAAACCCCAAAATACCCCTCATCACC
>JASCZI010241665.1:227351-241159 GCA_036250425.1 Stylosanthes scabra
TCACTGGTTTCACTATTGAAGTATATAACTAAAATTTTCTCTTCTTGTCTGAAATGCTTTCCATATAATCTTTTATCAATTTTGTTCTTTTGGTCATAGAATCTCTAATATCATGTCATGATACCGCATCTCTCAAAAACTTAAGCCGATAGAAGACACGTGAAATGATTATAATCATATAATTTTTTTCTTTTTTATTCTTAAGGATTTGGTGATGGCTGAACGACTGCTAATGAAGCATTTAGATGCTCCTGGGCTGTGGCTACAAAATAGGCACCGCCGCCTTCTTATGAACAAGTATTGTGCAAGATATTTAAGGGCTAAACATCTTCACCATTATATTGTATATGCTGAAAGCGTTCAAGACAAGTACGAGCAAAATCGGCGAATGAGAAACCCGACCAACACAGCAGTTCAACAAGCTCTCCATGGACTTTCATATGCTGTTTATGGGAAACGTGATGTGAGACGCCTGATGTTTGAGGTGTTTGATGTTGAGCAAGTCCAACCTAAAGAAGTATAAAATGAGGAGATGGTAGTGGAACCAGGATAAAAGCACCTTCTGTTTTTCCTCACCCTTCACCATTTCCATTACATCATCTCTCGTTTTATTCTTTTACACTTCATTTAGGCCATAGGGTGATATTTTATGATTCACCTTCTTGTCTTAGTTGATTTGTGAGTTCTTTGAAGTTGCCATGTTGTATATAATAGTTGTATATTTTCTTTTAATTAATTTTGAAGGTGTGGCTTATACAATGAAAAATGTATTGAGATGAGGATACATTTGGCTATTGTTCTGCTGCTTAGAGTCTAGTTGGTTAATTGAATAATGAGACAGGACACAGAGAATGAAATACGAAAGACACACAAAATTAGTGTTATTATATTTTATGACTTATCTAGAAAAAAAAAAGTCCAATTTTCCTTTACATTTTTCTTCACATAAAACTTAGACAGAAATAAAATGATAAATAATATAATTAGTGATAAAACTTTCAGCCCAATTCTCTTTAGGTGAATTTTAGGAAGAGCCAATAAAGTGATAGGCACATGGAAGCCTAGTACTGTCTGACACCATTTGACTCAGGTTTAGAGGTGTTTTTTGAAATTTGTCTTGGTCTCTGAAAAGTGGCCAATTCACATAGAGGACCCCGTCCCAAAATTTTTGATTTACATCTCTTCCCAATGCATGTATTTATTTGCAGTTTTATCATTGTGATAAGTTTAGGTTGGCACATTTTTGTTGGCCCATGTATGTTTCCTTCATGCAGAAAAAAATAGAATTGCTTGTACAATATTCTTTTTCAGCCCAGACATATACATGATAGATACTTCACGTTTTACTCATAAAATTTGTGTTTCTTAATACCAAAAAAATATATTTTCGGTTTCTCTAATCACACAAGTAAAAAGTTAAAAGTGTACAAAATGTCAAAAAATATGTGTAATATGGGACAATACATGCGAAATAAATCACCTACCCCAATGATTTTGTACAAAGTGCAAAATGAAAAAACTTAATTTCTTCGAACTGGGGCGCCTTATATAGTTTAGCATTTAATAAGTATTTATTAATATTTTTCTTTGTTGAAAAAATACTAATTGTGTTTATATACGTTAGGTAACGAATACTCAAATGCAATTGTCTTCACGTGAAGTTGCTTACTAATCACCTTTAGATGAATTAATATGTTTGACCAAAATGTAATCTAACGATTTTTAATCACAACTTCATATGAATTCAACTGCACCTGAGTTACCACCACCTTATATATATATACCTCAGATTATTATACTTCTCATCGATGCAAGCATTCACAGCCGCAGAGCCGCTTCATGGCCTTCATACCATGGTTTTTTTTTTTCTTTTTTTTCTCTTTCACATGCATGGATTTTTTTATTTATTTATTTTTTTTCAGAAAAGTTGTAAAGCTCAAAAGCATAATATCAATTATCGATACATGGTATGAGCTTAAATCATGTGATATGTTCTCAATACATGGTTCTATTTTTTTCATAATAACTAATTTAATTCAATTAAACCCCAAACAATTAAATTAATTAACTATCTTGTAATTAACATCAATCTTACGTAGTAATAATTTATTGTCGGCAAAAATAATAGAATAATGTTCAACACTAATGAATTCATTCTCTTTTTGTGTCTTACTAATGAATTCATCTATCTCGTTCATCCTTGTATTTTTTAGTTATTTCCTCCCACTACTATGTTTATTTTTTCCCCCTTAATCTACTTTGGCAATAATAAAAAAATGACTATAATAAAATCTTCATGCCTACTGTTGTTGTTATTTAATATTTTACAAGCAATTCCATTTTTTTCTACATGAAGGAAACATACATGGACCAACAAAAATGGGCCAACATAAACTTATCACAATGATAAAACTACAAATAAATACAGGCATTGGGAAGAAATGTAAATCAAAAATTTTGGGATGGGGTTATCTATGTGAATTGGCCACTTTTTAAGGACCAAGACAAATTTCAAAAAACACCTCTAAACCGGAGTCAAATTGTGTCAGATAATACTAGGTGTCTATGTGCCTATCACTTTATTGGCACTTCCTAAACTAGGGTTGTTTTTATCAAGGTGGATACTCAAATACAGTTGATTTCATAGTTACCTTTAAATAAATTAACATATTTAATTAAAATATAATCTGACGATTTTAAAATGAGAACTTCACATGAATTCATCTGCATCTTAATTAATAATTACCACCTTTCATCAATGTACAACATATAATTGGCATTTTTCCTTTTGGACAATGACAAAACTCTACCTAGTGCCTATCTGTACAAGGTACATTGGCGTTCCTCTTTCATACAGGAACACCTGATAATTTTTCTAAAATTTAATAACTATGGTGAGATAATTATTTTGAAGAAAATAATTCTCTCTCAATAACTTTTACTACTTCTGGCATTTTATTCTTAAATCAACCACTTCTTCTGCTATTCATTGCTCATAAAAACTCTTGTTTAATTTAACTTTCAAATGTTGCTTTCTTGTATCCAAAATAGTCCAACGTTACTATAGCAGTTTATTAGAAGTTTCTTTAGAATATCATAACCGGGTCATACATTGGACCACAACTACCCAGTACCCACCCAAATCAAACTTTTTTTTTTGGTGATAAAATCAAACTTAAATTGAATTTATAATATTGTGACTCTAAAAAAAATTGTTGAATTATTTGGCTTTTAAAAATATTTTCAAAAAATCATAATATAATTATTTGATCAAATAATTTATAATTAACTCATAATAAATAAAAGCCACACGTATAAAATTATAACAATTATAACAGTGCTACGAAATTAACAAATTGAAAAAAATTATTATAAAAAAAATAAAAATAATATCCAAAGTTATCATCCGTAACTCATTTATCAGTATTCTTTCAAAATTTTCTTATAAAATTATTAGAATCTATCTTTGTATCTCGTAATATTGAGTTTTGTTTATGGAAATAATTTATTTTATTAAAATGTAAAATTATTTAGAATGGCAAAAATGTTTGAACCTTTTGTTGAGTTAGTAAATACTAAATGCAAAGAGAAAACTTTTTTTGTTTTATAAGAACAATCATGTGACAAAAAGACTTAACCTACCCTTATTCGCACATGTTATTGTTATCCCAATTTCAGGTAAAGCTTTTTAATAAATTATCATAACAAAGATATTAAAAGGAAAATATTAAATATTCTGACAAATGCAGTATAATTTATATGAATAAAACCAAATGGTGATAATTCACCACGTCAGCTCCACCTTCGCTGCAAAAAGAATATACCGCGCATTTAACGATTTTGAATTCAGCTGCTGCCACCTTAGTCATCTACTCGAACTTTCTATTGAAGTAACGTTATGGAGGTCTATTTTGTATCATATGCTGAACTCTTTCAAGATTCATTCAATCATTCATGCTCACTCATGATTTGGAAACGGAAAAAGAATGAATAAAAAACAGTATACTTATGATTCACTAATCAGATCTTTCTTAATACACAGCCATGCTAATTAAATTGCCAATTAAATTATTAAATGAAGTCTATTGAAAAGGTCCAGCATACAATAGTTTTTTTTTTCTTTTGACTGAGCATAAAAGAGTTGGTACGTGATTTAATTCAATAAAATTAATTATTTTTATGTTAAATAAAAGATTATTTCGCTTCAAATAATATAAAAATTATATTAAAATAAATTTTTATTTAATATCGAAATAATCTTTATTTAGTATAGAAATAAATTATTTAATTGAACGTAGTTGGTCAAAATAAATGTATATCTAAAATTATTACATTTTTTATAGAGTTACTAAACACATAAATATACCAAAAAAAAACAAAAAACAAAAATGTCAAATTTGTAAAAAAAAAAATATCAAAGATATATTTGAGAAATGCTCAAATCCAAAACTTCTATCAGAAAAAAAGTAAATAAATATCATTTGAGCTGCATACTCAATTTTCTAAATTTGAATACAGAATAGTTATTAAAAAAAAGTACTTAGTTACTATGAAACAAATAAATTTTTACTATACAAAAAGTACAAAAATTTTGTAACATAAGAAACTCAACTTGATATACATTTACCTAAATTAAACAAAACACATAATTGTGTTTTAATAAACACATAAAACCAAAATTACTTGTTTAACATCTAGAATTTATGTGCTTATCATTAAAGAGGAGAAACAAAGAAAAACATAATACTATAGAAATTTTTTGTTTTTATCTACAAATTTTCAGTTTTTCTTAAAAATTCTGTGATTTTTTAAAACATCTATTATAAAAAAAATTTATCCATAAAATAAAAAGTTAAAATACTAAAATTCCGATAATAGAAAACACATAAATTTATGAAACTGATTGTAGCAGAGTTATATATATTGATAAAATAAAATACTTACATAACATGAATTTTTTCTAAACAAACACAAAAGATATTCTATCTTTATTTATATCCAAAACTTTTTATGTTATTATAAAAAAAAATCTATATTTTTGTGTTTCTTCATTTTTTTTACTTTTCTATTATTTTCCTTCCTATTGTCTTATTAGTAAATTTTGTTCTAAACAAAAAAGATATTAAAGAAGAAAAGAAAGAAAGAACATGTAGAAGGAAAAAATATATGGTTAAATTATTATGTTGGAATATAGTTATTACTGAATTTTTAATTAAGTTTCTATTTTTTTTCTTTCAATTAGATGCATACATAATAATTTTTTAAATTAGGTTCCAAACGTAGTAAAAATGTTAAATTTAATAGAATATCCTGCTATACAAAAAGAATATTTTCCATGAGACCTTATATAGAAGAATATTATTTTTGTGTCACGGAATAATTCATTAAATTTAATTTTTTGTTATGATAAGGATTTAATTAAAGAATTAAATATTATATATAGATCTAATTAAATATATATATATATATATATATATATATATGGAGAATTAATTAAAAATTTTGTAAAATTAAAAAAAAAAACAACTTAATTAATACGACGAATAGGATGGGGAAAGATTGACGTGAAGGAGGAAGGACAGAAGGAGAGAATTGGAGATGCTGAACAAACTTAATTGGCACACATGAGTGAAAGAGGGGCAAAATATTTTTTTTGTTGTCCACAGAGGACAAAATATGATTAGGTGTTTTTGGTTTTCTTGGCTACAAATATTACTTGGTGACTCAACATTTTTTTTAAATGAATTTACAAAATTTAAGAAATTTTAATGAACAACCTTAATTTTTGAAGTAAAAAACGGCACTTCCTTAAGTATTTTTACCAAATACGGAGTGTTGTACTGTTTATTAATTAAATAAATCTTAACTTTTTATTATATTTTATATTAATAATCAATGTTTAGAGTTTTTTTTTATCAAAAACATAGATTTATTGATGAAATTATCAATACAATCTTATATAAGTCTCAAAACAAAGCAAAGAAAAATATATTATAAAAGTGTATATCCAAAAAATAAAATAATATTCTAAGAGAAATAATAGAAGAATAAAGAAACGGGTGTTGGGGATAACTTCAAGGAATTCTCTGCCATCGACAAGAATGAGAGACTAAGAACTCCGTCAAGAGTGCTTCCACCAGGAATAGAACTTTCTTAGGACTTTTTCTATTCCCATTGAAGACAACTAAATTTCTATCAAGTTATAGTGCCCAAAGGAGATAGGTGAGTTTTGTTATGGTTTCTCATTATCCGGGTCGTCGGATTTGAGATGCAACAAGTGCAATCTACCACTACTAAGGGGAGAGAAGTGAGTCTCGAGATATCACATTTGCCAAGGAGAAGGATTTCAAATCTCCTCTACCTCAAGACAAAAAATTAGTGCGTGCAGAGCAGATTCAGAGACGGAGGAGCACCACGGGCATGAGATGTCGATGTTAGGAAGACGGCTATAGAGGCATTGTTTTACTGCTAGACCATCATGTATGTGTTTCTATATAAAGATTCTAACTTTTGAGGCACATTTTAAAGAGCTTCCAAATTCCTTTTTCACGGAAGCATTCATGGAGCATGCAGGAACTTCATTGAAGAAAGAATAGGCAATGTAGTAACCTGAGTGAACATTATAGGTGCCTGAGCTAGTATGTATCCATAAAACATGTTCATCTCCTTCCTCGATTTTGGTTTGTTGTATTTGAGCACTTATAGTAGGACTAAAATTTTCTTGAGTTGCTTGTAGGTTCCATGTTCCAGAATCCATCATAAGTTGCTGAACCCACAGAATATGAGGATTACCATTTTTTACTATTGGAATTCTGAAAGGAGGGTCATGTTCAAACCATGGGTCCTCCCAAATCTTCATATTACTATTGGGAATAATTTGTCACTTCACACCTTTTTCAAGAATCATTCGACTCTCAAAGAGACAATACAAAGCCCAAGATGGATGATTCCCCGTTATTGCATTAAAAAATGAGGTAAACCTATAATATTGTTTTTAAAGAGTTTTCTTCAGATCATGAGCCTGACGAGTTAACCAACTACTATACCCCGCTTCTTCCCCCTCTCTTTCTTTTCTTTCACTTTTCCCACCTAGGTCCCCTTGCTATCCAAAGTGGAACCCCTATTTTTGTACCTATTACAAAACCCGTTGTAGGGATCAACCCCCACTTCGGGCAACCCATCTCGAACTGCCGATTGCCGAGTTCTTCAGCTCTAGCCGAAACATCATTTCCCTCTCAAGTCTCAACTCATTCATACGATTCGTTTACAACCTTGAAGTCCAAAGATAAACAAACTAAATGAAGAAATCTTCATCAGCTAGGCTATAAAACCCGGCGTATATCGCACTGCTGCCACCAAGAAGGCACCTCCCCTCCGAGCATTTCACAATTCCTTAGAAGAATCCAAATACACACATGACGCTTTCCATTAGATTGTCAGCGACAAACACTAAATCATTTCTAGGTACAATGAAAAATTACGTAAAAGAAATGCTAAAACTCCCATACTAAACTTGCTTTTAGTTAAAATTGTTTCCAAAGACAAAAATCTGGTAGCCTTTCAGATCCCGTTGATCATATAACTGGGAAGGAACGTGTCACATTAGAGGTGAACGATTTGAGATGTCCGATAATTACCACGATGAGGCTGGTCCCTCTTTCATTTTAGTAGATTAAACTATGAATATGAATGATATAATAAGGAATGAGATTTAGTTAATAAACGTCATCCCTATTTTACAAGCATACTCCAATTAAAAAGCTTTTAGATCTTTGGTCATCCCTATAATTTGTCTTTGGTCATTGTATCACGTCTGCTCCAATGCATTTTTCATTCCTCCTGTTTCTGACCCCAACGAAAATTCATCAATAACTTATGTAGATCATATAAAAGGAATTTAGAGCTTGAAACATCTAAGTGAATAGATAGGAATTGTTGTTCCAACAACTTTAATAAGAACCTCCCTTCCAGTAACAGATAACAAAGACCGTTTCAAATGTGCAAGCTTCTTGGTGACTTTATCTTCAACACAGGCAAATGTTTCTCTTTTGGATCTACTCATGATAGATGGCAAACCCAAATATTTGTCCTAATGAGTACCCACATTAGGTACTTCTAAGATTTCATCCTACTATTGTCTCAAGATAGGATTAGTGTTTTTGCTAAAAATACAACAGATTTATTGAGATTCATCACCTGTCCACTGAATTACTATAAGTAGTCAAAATATTCAACAAACTTTGGCAACTATGATGGTTAGCCTTGCAAAATAAAATACTATCATCAGTAAGAGCAAATGATTAATGGAAAGACATCTACTATTCAAAAAGTCCGTGAAATAGGTTATTCTATTCTCCTTTGTGGAGCATAAAGAAAAGTTATTCTGCACATATCAAAACTAGATATGGGGAAAGGGTGTCTCCTTGAGGGAGAAACATCCATAATAACAAAATAAGAGATAGTAATAACACATTCCTTCATCCACCCGATCCATTTAGCAGTGAAAACAAGCTTTTCCATCATAAACCAATAAACCATATAAAAAACCACTCAACCCGATCATAAGCTTTACTCATGTCAAGCTTTAAAGCTAAATTACTATCCTCATGAGTTTTATTTTTCAGAAAATGCATACACTCATGAGCCAAAAGAATATTATAACTAATCAATCTATCACAAATAAAAGCACTCTGGTTATCACTAATAATTATGTCCATAATAGGATGTAGTTTATGAACAAGAATTTTTTAGACAATGTTGTAAAAAACCGTGCTAAGACTAATAGGACGAATATGAGTCATAGACTCATAATAGTGACATTAGGTACTTTCGAAATCAAACATATCTGAGTATGCTTAAAGCCTTTAAGAATTTTATTACCTGCAAAGAAACTCTTAACAGCTTTGTAAACATCATATTTGACACTCAATAGAACTGAATTTTTTTTTACTGTAAATCCATCATCACCTGGTAGAACTCCATGGTTTATAGCGAAACAGCCTGTCGAATATCTTCTTCATGAACTGCTCTATCACTAGTCTCAGGGAAAATCTTCTTTGCAACTCCCTCCAAAGCCTCAATAGAATTATGAGGAATGCTAGTAGTGAAAATATCCTCAAAAAACCTTTGGCTTTTACCCCAATGGCATCCATTGATGTGCACATATGTCCATTTTCATCCTCAAGGTGCCAAATCTTATTTCTTCTACTCCGAGCCTAGAATTTGGAGTGAAAAAATCGAGTATTCTGATCACCCCATTTTAACCAATTGACTTGTGATTTTTCCTTCTAAAAACATCTCTTCGTTGCAATAGGCATTAACAAGTTGTTCTTTAAGCCAAACAATTTCTTCCTTCTCAACTTCATATGTTGTCTCCTTAAGAGCAGAGAGTCTATCCTCCAAATGAGTCCTCAATCTTCGACTATTACTTGCCCTAGTAGATTGCCATTTAGCTAGTTCATGTTGCAGATGCTTCAATTTCTGAAACAGTTGAAACATTGTCGAGCCTTCCACTCATAGTTGCCAGTAGTCATGAACTATTTTATCCATTTTTTCAACCCCACACCACCTTTCTTGCAAATGGAAGCACCTCTTATTTCGTTGAATTGCAGAATTAGAATTGATTAACATAGATTTATGGTCAAAGCCATTATCATTTAGGTGAGTCATTGTTGTCATAAGATAATCTGCCCTTAGCATCATAGAAATTAAAGCACGATCCAACCTCTCCTTGTTGGCTCTTTCAAAACAACTTCTATTTCACCAAGTAAACTTTTTAAAATGTAACCTATGTCCTCCATTCCGCCCTACCGATTGATGAAATCTTGAAAATTTTGCATAGACTGCATAGATTTTTCATTACCTCCACTCTTTTCATGTGACGCAACAATTGCATTAAAATCACTAGCACTATAAAATGATCACCAAGCTACTGAATAATGCTGAGAACTTCTACAAATTGAGTATCTATGATTCGGTCAGAACTATGAAAATTGACAACCAGCACTTCCTATATTAGTTGCCTCTCGAAATCCTCCAAAAAAAACCAAACAAAGAAATCGAAGCTTCCTTTAACCGATAAGTTAACTCCTTCTTACCATGCAATAACTAAACATGTCGTTATTCCAACTGAATCAATGCAATAAAAGGAGTGAAAACCACATCACGGAGTCATTCCACGAACGAAGTTGTGTGTTTTGTTTCCCAGAGAAACAAAACCTCGGGAAATGAGATCTCATGACTTATTTGATGTTGATGAGATTCCAAACCCAGCAATTCCACATCATCAGCTTCATATTAGTATTTCACATTTATACAATGAATCACTCACGCAATGAATTGCTCATAAAATCTCATTCACAAACTTAATTTTAGACGAAAAATTTGTAAAAACTCTCAAAACCCTAGTAAGATACAATAAATCGTAATAAGGTACTTGGTATCTGTACTCCAAGTAAGTATAAAATAATCTTAGCAGAGTATTGGAGGAAATCTTATTAGGTACATGAAATCTTATTAAGGCGCGAAAAAAAAAATCTACCAAAGTATTAGAGCACATGTATCTATTGGTGATTTATTTGGTTATAACATTTGAGTTTAAAACACATGTGAAATTTATAAGAGGTAATATTAGGGGAGTTCGTAGTTCAGTTTTTATCCAAATTGAACTGAAACTGAACAAAACTGTTTAAGTGGTTTAGAAACTGAACCAAACTATTTTTATCAAATAGCAAACTGGTTTTAAACCAGTTTACAATATAGTGCACCAGTTTAAACTGATTTTTAAGCTAAAACTATTTTTCATATATAAAATCAGTTTTATCATATAAAATTAATTTTTATCATGTTAAAAATCACTCTCTATCTTCCTCCCCTCTCTTTCTCTCTCTCTCCCTCTCCCTTTCTCTTCCAATTTCTAAAATCCTGGAGTTTGATTATTTGAGAAAAAAAATTATAAATTAGATGGAAGCTGGAATTGAAAAATGAGCTGAATATTTAAATTTTGAATCATTGGATTGGAAAAAAATTTTATTTGACATTGTACACTTTTATAATTGTGATTTTTGTGTATTATATTTATTATTGTTATCTTTTTTATAATGTGATTTATTGATCCAATTGGATGGAGAAAATTAAACAAAAAAAACCATAAATAATAATAATAGTAAAAAATTATACGTACTAAAAAAATATAAAATAAAAAATATATTGAAAAAAAATAAACATACTTTAAAAAATAATATTATAATTTAATGTCATGTACTCATGTCCTTTATAATAATTATTTATCAATTTTGGCATATAGTTGTCAAACATAAATAATGTTGGCACAAACTTACTTCTACCCAAAATTAAAATAATAACATTAAATTTGCACTTAATAAGTTTTTCAAATGACGTATTTTAATTGACATTCTTTCAAAGTGATACGATGAATCCATTATTTGAATTATGGTACTAGACATATTTTACCTTTTTATCAAAAGAGGAAAAAACAGTCACTTTTTGATAATGGTAGTAATAAATCATTTAAATTGAGAATCAATTTTTTTGGTTTTAAATCAAACTGAACTATAAAAAATTGATTTTAAATAAATTGATTTTTATAAAAAAAAAACTGTAGTTTCAGTTTGATTATTTTTACTTGAAAAACGAATTTTTTCCAAATATTTTTCAATTCAGTTTCAATACAGTTTAATCTAACCAAATTTTTTGCACACAGTTAGATAATATACATGTTACATTCAGAAGGTTAGGTAGCCTTATTTTATATTTGGTGCACTGTGGCGCTAGATTTAGTATCAAGAGTAAAAAATGAAATCTCCCTACCTATATAACATTTTTTACAAAAAAAAAGTAAAAATAAAAAAACTCATTGCAAAAGCAAATTAAATAATAATTTTATTATGTATTTCTTTAGTTAACCAGAGTACTGTATTTTAATATGATAATTTTATTATATATTTTTGTGAATTGTTGAGAGTATTGTATGTTGTTATGTATTAATTGATGTGAGTACAGTACTCTCATAAATTAACTAAAAGAATACTATTTAAAAATACTATTTGCATATTATAATTCAACCACCAAATATTTATATATGTATGTATTGTTTAAATTATATTTAGGATATATTTTATATTTAAATATATTTTACACATGCATCCAATTATGTAGTGTCACGTTAACAAAAATCTATTATCAATTATCTATTATATCTATTATAATATATAAAAAAAAGACCAATGTAGCTTTACATTCAATCTTAGCATCGCAACTTCTTATTAAAATGCCACATCATCAAAATCATACAAATGGCATTTCCAAGTCTTCCCAAAAGCTTATTCATCCCAAAAGTCTTCTAGCTAGAAGAGTCTTATAGTTACTTATAGTTATCACTTTTCTAATGAAAAATCATATGGAATACAACCGGGTTATCTATTCTACAACATTCTTTTATGTGTATTGAGACGGCAAAG
This sequence comes from Stylosanthes scabra, assembly GCA_036250425.1. NCBI lineage: Eukaryota > Viridiplantae > Streptophyta > Magnoliopsida > Fabales > Fabaceae > Stylosanthes > Stylosanthes scabra. Next base: position 239,831 of record JASCZI010241665.1, read on the forward strand.
AAAAATTCTAACCGAAAAAGACAAAGGAAAAAACATCTACCTCCAAGGATTGCTTATTTGCTTATGGTCATTGGTGAGTTCAAATATTCATAATTTCATATTGTGTAAGAAGGTTCTTTGTGTTAATAACTTTAGTTTTTTAGCTTATTTCATTGAGAAAATGTTAATTTCCAGAATCAAAACTTGCTCGACTAAAAGCCGCCCAATTTCGAAAAGTAAGGCCTAGACGAAATGCATTCTTATATTTTAAGAGAAATTCAATTAATTTGGAATTTCAGGTTCGTTGCTACATTTTTATAAATAGATTATTGCGCTATATTTCTAATTTTACACCTATGTATTAATTGTTTATTGTAAATTTAATGTTGATATATACGTGGATGAGATTATATTTTATTGAATAATTTTTCTATAAATTTACTTTTCACATATATTATTGTTGTTGGAAATTATGGAAGAAGAACAAATCAAATTTAACAGGGTAAACTATATTTATTTATTTATGTTTAAACCAACTCACCTAAAAGTCAAAATTTTATGATCTTAAAAAGTATAGTAATTATTGAGTATTTTATAATAACATCTTCGTCAAGTCCAAAAAGAAATAATCAATTTATCACTTGATATTTAATCTCCAAAAAGATTTTAAAATAATTTTAAAATACACACCGAAAACAGTTAACTAAAAACATTCAATACTAAAAAAATTCAGGCACTCCGTATAGCAACAATCTTCTTTAGGACTAGGTTTTTCCCCTTATTTTTGGCGCATTCTTTTTTCTCTATTGATAATTTTTTTTGACAATTCTCTTTTTTTTTTTTTACAAGGACAATTTTCTATTGATAATTGATAATCACTTCATCAATTTTTCAATTTCTTCCAATAAACAACCAGAGAGTCAATTATATTTATATTATTACCGTTGAAGGAAAAACGAAAAGAATTAGTTACATGATAAATTAATTTGTCTTAGACGAGGGATGTCAAGTTCTAATGTTTGTCCTAGATGTCATTTAGACTCGGAATCTATTGTTCACTATCTTTTCTTTTACCCAAAGGTTTTTAGAATTTGGATTTCTTGGGCTTGGCTACTTTCACCGGAAGTTCTTCTCAAGATCTCTTTGAATGGATCCGTTTTCACTGCCAAAGAAATCCTAATCTTTTTGCAACGACAGTTTGGTGGATCTGGAGAGATAGGAATAATAATGCTTTCAAATTTCAACTCCTCTAATTCTTGGCCGACATGTAAAGTGAAAGCTCTTTGTCAAGCTAGCATTAGAGATTTTAAACTCTTCTCTTCTCAGCAATCTTCTTACGCTCCCCCCCCC
>JASCZI010241665.1:243186-254498 GCA_036250425.1 Stylosanthes scabra
TTCTTGTTTACGTCTATGCGTGACTTTGGGTCACGAAAACAGAAATGAAATTTACATGAAAACAGAAACGAAATTTATATGAAAGCAGAAACGGTTTTGAATGAAAGTAGAAACACAAATGTACTCCATCTTCTTCTTCTTCTTCTCTACTGACAATGATATTACCGTCCTCCTCCTCTTCCTCCTCCTCTTCTTCTCCTCCTCCTCCTCCCTCTCCTTCTGCCTCCTCCTTCACCTTCTGCCGCTGCTGCTCCTCCTCCACCCCTTTCTCCTCCTCCTCCGCCGTCGTTATCGCTGTCATCGTGGTCGTCGTTATCGCTACCGTCATCATCGTTCTCCTCCGATCCACTTCTTAACTCGGTGAAAAGAAGAAAAAAAAACGTAGTAACAGAAGAGGGAAAAACACGCGCGTGTGAGTAAGGAGCTTGGTTGGACTTAGTTGGCAAAATTACTTGGTTGTGTATAATTATTGTTATTGAAAGATAATGCTTATTAAATTTTAGTATGACTAAATATTAAAAATACATGTGAATGAGATTATATTTATAATTTAATATTACGTCACTCATGTATTTTTCTTTAATAAAAATGTTCAAAACATGTACACTACTTCTTTTGATAATTTTTAATTAATAATATATTTTGTTTTAAAAGTTATTATTAGTAATACTTATAAATTTGGCTCACACAATTTCTACCTTATAAAAAAATTTTCTCTTACAAAACGCGCTTACTTAGCCTGCGTTCGGTTTTTTTAAATAATATGATTCAAATTTATTATATATTGTTTTCATATACTTGTCAAGGTCTTAATTATTTGAATTTTACATATGTGTTTTTTTTTATCAATTATTTTGCTATAATTTTAATATATACAAATTGACGTAAATAGAAAAACTTTTTAAATGTTGAATAATGCTACGGAATCAACGTTAGGGAGCCCATTAGGAGCCAATAATTAAATTATTATCCAAATTTTATATAAGTTATCATCCGTAATTCATATATTAATGATTAAGTTATTATCTAAAATTGATATGAGTTATCATCTGTAACTCATATTGGTTCTCTATTAATTATAATATGTTGGCTTTCTAATCTTTTTCTTAAATGTTTTATAAAATCAAGAATATGCAGTTCGCTTTAAGTAATTTAAGTTCTTTCCATAATTTCATACATAATTTCATACTGAGTAGCACTCACAACACTATTTTTCGTTAATAAATAAATTAATTAAAAATAATAAAAAATATGAATTAAACATATAAAATATAATTTTAACATATTATTAAATAAAAAATAAAAAATTTTCGAAGTTGGACAAGAGAATATAATTAAAAATTAAATGAAAAATTAAAAGAGGATGAAAGTAACATATGAGAGATAATAATTAAAAATTGAAAAAAAATAAAAGATAGAAGCCTAAGAAACAGAGAATAAGGGTTAGTTAATACTCTATTTTTATTATTATTAATTTTAAATAAATTAAATATAGTACACAAGACATGATTTAAGTGGAGTGGAGAAAACAAAAAGGAGGAGAAGGAGGAGTTGCTCTGGGAGAAACTAATAATTTAGGGTCAAACTCTGACGAGGATAAAAAGATTCAGAGGAGAAAAAGATTCTTCATCATGTGTTGAAAGAGTTGTGTCCCAGCCTTAAAGTTGACGCGTGTTACTGCTGTTGGGAGGGGGACAAAGTGAGCATGATGTGATGGATGACATGCTTTTTTCCTATCTGTTTTATTGCTGAGTAGGTTTAATTTAATGATAATGATAGTAATTAAGTAATTTGGGCTTTATTGCTAATAACGGACTCTTTTATTGGTATGAGGCTAACCCAAAAAAAGGTAAACCCTAGAATCTAGATGGAGTTGAGTTTTTTTTTTGGGGGACAAAGAGTTGAGTCTTTTTTTTACCTTAAACATTAAATTTATGGGTCATAGTCTATTTCGATAAATATCATATCTTATATTTATAATAAAAACCAAAAATAGATATGAACCATAATGTTTTTAATTTTTTAAACTCCTAAAACTTACTCACTCAAAAAAAAAAAAAAACAAAACTCCTCAAATCATTTCACTCCCTCTTAATTTGTAAACTCCATTTATCACATTAATAACATTAATTCTTTATTTAAAATAGACCATAATAAAAACAACAACAATACATATAGTTTATAACAACTATTATCACTAGCGCATATTAATTAAATAATATATCTAAAAAAATCATATAAAAAAATTGATACACTATAATTGTCACCTTCCTTATATTATTCCTTATATTACTAGAATATATTATGGAAAATTCAAAAAAATAATAGTTAAAAAGTCAATAGGGAGTCAATAAGTGTAATTAGAAAATAATGGATGGTAAAAGAAAAAAGAGAAAAAAAGAAAAAATGATATTAACTTTCTATTATTTCCTTAATAATTAATATTGGCTATCAAGACTTTCTTATTAAAAAATACAAGAAAAAAACTAAAAAAGAATATGATTCCTAAATTCATATAAAAATATAAATCTCTATCAATTATTTACATATATAACACAGTTTACACAAATTTATATTATTTTTGAGTAGATTAAATATTTTTTTTGACCAAAATTGCATAAATAAAATACGAGTATAGGTAATGCTATTTGAACAAGTGGTTTTGGCTAACCAAGTGCAATCAAATGATTTATTTTTATGTTAAATAGTATATTATTTTGGTGTCAAATAGTATAAAAAATTACACCTAAATAAAGTTCTATTTGACATAGAAATAATCTTCTATTTAGCATAGAAATAAATCATTTGATTGCACTTGGTTGACCAAAATCACTTGTTCACATAGAGTTAAATCATTAGAATAATCAAATATTTTATCTCAAAATAATCAAAACTTTTTATAATAGTATGATCATATTTTTAATAAATACTAAGTAATAAAGCCTTTTATTTTTGCTACAGGCCAAGCAAATTATCGATATTAAATTGTAGCTAATGCACTTTTCTAACCAAAGAACTCATATTGTTTAAAAAAAATTTAGTCCAACCAACCAAGTCTAATGAGACTATACAACAATTTAAAAATAGAATCTCGACCTAGTAAAAAAGCCCATATCAATAAACGTGATTAATTAACTTTAACCGATTTTTTTAATAAAGAAATGGAAAGAGGCAGGGTTCCTATAGCAACCGATGAAATCAGAATTTGTTCCCAACCTTGTCTGACAAATAAAGCACGCGTCGTGTGTTAGCGCTACCTACCACATTTCAACGCATGTAGAAAGAGAAATGAATCCTCACCATTGGCCAATAATTTATCCTCTTTTACTCTTTTTGGTTTTTTCCTTTGCGGGAAGCCGGGAACTTTCTACCATCATCATTCAGACATTCATTATCACTACTACTCACTAATAATGATGTCCCAATAATAACCCCATTCTTCAGAATTATTCCAAACACATTTACAGCCACTCAAGACCATAATAAAGTATGTCACATGCATCAATCCCCATCATCATTCATAAACATACAACTCACCAACGCAAATTCTAACGTACCACGTTACCCATAAGGAAAAAATAATAACACATAATACAATTCATATATATATATATATATATATATATATCTTGACACACACACACACACTTCGCTGCGTTTGGTGCTGAAGAAGAAAAACAAAGGAGTCTAGAATCTGCAAGAAGAAGAATGGCGAGTAACGAGAACAACGAAAAGAGGAACAACAGGGAGAGCATCGATGAGAAAGAGAAGGAGTTTGAGGAGCAGGTTGTGTTTGATGAGAACGAAGAAGAAGGTGAAGCTCAGGACATTGAAGCTGTCAAGTACGAGAGCGAAAGCAGCAGTAGCAGTGAGAGTGGCAGTGACGATGACGATGGCGAAGGGAATCATCGTCGCAAAGCACATCATCAACCTGAATCATTCACTTCTCAGCAATGGCCTCAAAGTTACAAGTATGTACTATGATATAAATCATCGTTTTCATCTTCTTTACTATTCTTTTTGATTTGGTTCCAATTAGCATATCATGATAAGGTTCTGTTTCTTCTCTTTTCTCTGATCTTCTTCTTTTGGTGATTCCGTTCAACACAATATCTCTTACGTGTCTCACTCTCACTCTGTATTGCTTTCTAGAGTTTTCTTTTTATTGTTTCCATTCTGTTTCCAATTAAGAGTAAAAATATAGTATAAAAAAAAATAACAAATAAATCATGTACAAATGTACGATCTATCGTCGCCAAAAAAAAAAATTTGTACGATGTATATTTCTCTTCAAAATTTAATTACAATATTCTTTCTTTACCTAATTTTATTCTTAAATTCCTTATTATACACTTTGAATGGTCCCACCTCTTCCTCTTGTATCAAAGCAAATTACACTGTCCATTGTTTTGGTTTTGGTGCTTGCCTTATTTTGGGAAATTTTTTTCCATTATAAAATCGAAATTCGTGAATTTTTTTTTTTTAATTTTCTTAAAGCTGTTTTACTCCGTAGTATACTAGCATCTTCAACCTGCACAAACTCTTTCCTCTTCTTTTTTATTATCCTGCAATTGTTTTTAGTGTAAACATCTTTTAAAATTTTTGGATCAAATATTTTAGTCTAACAAATTTAGTCCCAGAATTATTCCCTTGAAAAATCAATCTTTCCGACAAATGATATTGTAATTCTTAAGACTAAACATTAAAATATTTAGAATAAATGGTTTTTTCATTTCTATCCATTTGTCAGAATAATAATTACAAGAGTGTACTTATTTCGTCACATTAAGTCTAATCAAAATAAATTATTTATTCCGTCAAGACTATTTCAAGTTTAAATATAAATAGATGAGTTTATTATAGTTTATTGGTCAAAATAAATATAGATAGTATTACCGTTTCCCGAATTACGAGGATACGCCCAAATTAATTTCTAAGAATTTTAAAGTGGACACAAATGTCACATCTCGTACGTGTTTAACATTTATTTGTTGGACTAATTTGATAATTAATTTTTTAGAGATCAAAATGTTTAACATGGAGACTAATCTAATAATTAATTTTGTTAGGGACCAAAACATCACTTTAAAATTTTTTAGAATTAATTTGGTTATATATTCTAAAATTATTCTTCAGAGTTCAAAATTTTCTAATCAATTGCCAACTACTTTATGGATCTGATCGGCTTTGTTATTGGCGGCCTTAGATACATTAGTAGGTCATTATCATACCTTAAATTATTTAAATAATTGTGGAGGGCCACTATAAAATTTACCCAAAGATTTACTGGACCAAAGCTTACGATTTAAACTTTTAGGTGTTTAAAATAATTTGTGCCTATTACTTGACTATGAAGATTAGAGAGTCATACAAAATTTGCTCTGGCTATAGCTAAAAATGGTGATGCTTATTGAAATTCTTGTAGCAGGTGAATGGTTTTGTAAAGAGGTAAATGGTAATTTTGTTTTTCTGATCTTTCAGTAAGCTTTGTTAGTACTTTCTGTTATTATATGGCGTTAATTTTGTGTTAATTAGATCAAACGTAACTATTATTATTGTATAATGATTTTTCATCCCCTTAATTTGTTGCCACAGAGAGACTACAGATTCTTATACCATTGCTGCAGCACCCAATTTCGAATCATTTCTACGAGGGCCGAGTTTTCTGTATTCGAGTTTTGTGAATCGCTCCAAGAGCAGTTTGGACATTGATGGAAAGAGTACTCCTTTTCTGTCAGGTCATGAAGGCATCCAAAGAAGATCATCAACGTGGTGGGAGAAAGCTTCGATTCAAAGGCATGTTACTGGAGAATTTCCCATTGATTATGGATGCAGCTTAGCTCAAACAATTTTCAATGGTATGTATCATACTATTTCATCTTTATCTCTGCAATATCTATAATACTATTTCATCCCTAACATTTAATACGTAGTCCCTAAAGTTTTGAAATTGTACAAACGCTTCTTCTTTCTCACCCAAACATTTCCATTCTTGAGTTGTTCAATTGTGATTATAGGGAAAGGTTATATCTATATATCTATTAGTTAATCAATTTCGCATTTGGAAGAAAAGATTGTTGAGATTTATTCTAATAGTGTTGGCTACGGACAAGATTAATATGATTTAAAACGTTAGGGATCATTAAGACTTACCATTTTCCCCAAACGTTTGTGGGCAAAAATGATACTTTACTTATTCATTTTTTAACATTTAAACCTGGTTTTAATTTGCAGAGTTTATCTATAAAATATGTTAAAATTAAGGCATTTTCACACTTAGTCAATTTAGATTGATTTTGATTTTTCTTTGGTAAGAAAAATTTGGCTAGTTGAGGTTTGTTCATTCAAAATTTAGCATATCACTATCCTTAGAGCGGTAACCAACTTGGGTTGATTTAGTAGTTAGTTCCCTTATCCGCTTAAGTTGTGTTGAAGGTTGAATCCAGCTCAGTGTGTGCAACAAGTCAACCACTTTTCGCTAGTAGCAAACCCTCAAATGGAGCTTCGGTACAAGGCAGATTAGTTCTTGTCTTCTTGACTTGTTGAGTTAGAGGATAGTGAGAAATCAACTAACAACTATCCTTATAGTGGTAGTTAGGATGCATTTGGCAGTAGCTTTGACAGAGGGAAACACAAATTTTCCGTTTCTCTGGTTCTATATTTGCGTCATGTCAGAGCTACTAGAAGTGGTGTTTCTCATGTGCCTTCTTCCGATATTTCACTGCTTAATTATAGATTGGAATTTGAAAAGTTGGTTTGTCTGTTTGGAGAAGGGCTGAGAGATTCTATGAATTCGTTTTTCAAATATCAAACCCAGATTCTAGTCTTCTAATTCTATGTGACTGTGTTATTGTGATTCTATACCTGGCAGGGATTAATGTTATGTGTGGAGTTGGTCTTCTATCCACACCATATACTGTGAGACAAGCAGGGTGGGCCAGTATGGTGGTGATGCTTCTTTTTGCCGTTATATGCTGTTATACGGCCACCCTTTTGAGACGCTGCTTCGAAAGCAAAGAAGGAATCATTACCTACCCAGATATAGGAGAAGCTGCATTTGGAAAATATGGCCGTATTGCTGTATCAGTGAGTCTTCTTTTCTCTCGTTACTAAAAGTTAACTTGATTGAAAATTGTTGTGTAATTCTCAATATGGATGTCAAATTCTGCTTCAATCTTGGTATATGGATATTGTATTTCTGTTTTTATTTTTATCTTGGAAGTTATAAATTTGCACATCAAGGACCTCAAAAGGTGTATCATAAGAAGATTCTATCTGTTTTTTTTCTTTCTGAGAAGCTTGAATTGGTGGTTTTACTAACAAATGTTTACTGATATTATTGCTTTTGATATTGTTTTCTTGCAGATCGTTTTGTACACTGAATTATATGTGAGTGTGTCAACAATGTCTTTCATTTTCTTTGAAATACCTGTGTTCTGTTCCTTTGGACCTTATGTGTAAGATCTCTTTTCACAAGTGCAGTCATACTGTGTGGAATTCATTATCTTGGAAGGAGACAATCTTACTAGTCTGTTTCCGGGAACTTCCTTAGATTGGGGAGGTCTCAAGTTAGACTCCGTGCACTTGTTCGGAATTCTGAGTGCACTTCTTATTCTTCCTACTGTTTGGTTAAAGGATCTTCGCTTAATCTCTTATCTATCAGGTTCCTCAAACTCTTTAAGAAAATTCCTTGTTTTCAGTTTTTAGAATCTGTCTTAACTTGAAACTTATTATGACAATCTGCAGCTGGAGGAGTTGTTGCAACAATATTGATTGTAATCTGTGTGTTCTGTGTTGGAACAATCGATAACGTCGGCTTCCATCACACTGGTGAAGTGGTGAGATGGAGCGGCCTTCCATTCGCCATCGGTATCTATGGCTTTTGCTTTGCAGGACATTCGGTTTTTCCGAATATTTACCAGTCCATGGCAGACAAATCACAATACCCCAAGGCATTAACAACTTGGTATGGTACTAAACTCCTTTGATCACTAGCAAAACATGTGTAATTTCTACAATCTGATTCCTCAACTCATTTTTATGCATACAGTTTTATTTTGTGCGTTTTGCTATATGGCGGCGTCGCAGTCATGGGATACCTCATGTTTGGTGACAGCATTTTGTCCCAGATAACATTGAATATGCCAAAGGGTGCATTTGCTTCCAAAGTTGCATCTTGGACAACAGTGAGTTTGATACTTTTTTGGTCACTAATCCTTACTTTTTTTATAGTTTATATCTACCAAAGATCCTATTTTTTTAAGTCTCTAATAATTGTGTGTTCTTTACTCTTCTTTCAGGTAATTAACCCATTCACTAAATATCCTTTTGGCCCCAAAATTTTGTTTATGGAAGTATAAAAATGTGTACATTGACTTATCAATTCGCCAATAATTTTATTTAACTTTTTTCCTTAATATTTAACAAATATGCTCTATTGATGAACCCACTGGCAAGGAGTCTAGAGGAGTTGCTGCCGCAAAGAATTTCAAGAACTTACTGGTGCTTCATTCTTCTTAGATCTGCACTGGTTGCATCTACGGTTTGCGCTGCTTTTCTGATTCCATTTTTCGGTAAGTCTCAGGCTTTGTCTCTGAAATAGTTCAATTAAAAGAAAACTCCAGCCATCTAGATTCATTCATTCATTCATTCAAGATTATGATATAATTTCATAATCATATGTCTGTCCTTTCTTTTTCTGTTATTCTGTTTCCATTCTTTTTTTGTCTCCACGGCGTCCTTGTAGGACATTGAACATTGATCGCTTTGATTAATTCACACCTATTTTGCACTTTTTAAATTATAAGTATTGCAAGAAATGTGGGAGTGAGCAACTTTCTGTGCAATGTTCTTCTTTTGTCATTGATGAGTACCTTAGCTATCAAGTTCATCATGTTTTTGCCTAATTTAAAGTGGTTAGTCGTCAATAATCCTACATCTAAACCCAATTTAACGACGAAAATTTGTTTTAAAGTGTGATAATACATGTTACACAAATTAAACAACTCTAACTCTTGATATCCTTTCATTAAAATTTCAGGGCTTGTGATGTCTTTGATTGGTTCTCTCTTCAGCATACTTGTGGTAAGCACACATACACTTCAGCTATTTATCATGATTGACATGATCACATACTCCACTTTTCTTTGTCTTATTGTTCTTGTTTCAATTTCTTATAGTATAAGGAATCTCCATTGAACAACATATAATTTTTGTATGCAAAATTTTTTCAGTCAGTGATAATGCCAAGTCTCTGCTTTCTGAAAATTGTGGGCAAGAAAGCTACAAAGATACAGGTAAGAATGTTTCTGATTTCCTAATTACTAGGTGTGATGGTATTATTCATTTAATAAAATCTAAGTTCGACGGTCACATGATTATAACTCATAATTACTAGGTGTGATGGTATTATTCATTTAATAAAATCTAAGTTCGACGCTCACATGATTATAACTCATAAACTCTTGATAGTATTTAATAATAATACTTCCAAGTTTCAAAGATAAACCAATACAAAATGCACGCACGCATGCTTCAGTGTTATCAATGTGTTAAGGCTCAAGTGTAAGTGAGTATTAAAATTAGTCTCATATTAAAAGAAACAAAGATAAGTGAGGAGTTTTTAAGATGAGAAACCCATTAATTTGACACCTTAAAGTTTTGAGTTAGATATAGTATCTTCTCATATTATGTTTTCTCACTTGGTTCCTTCCTGAAGTCTTCCTATGGTGACCCAACACAATGTTCCTTTATATTTTAAATTAATTGAATAATTTCAATATTGAAGTATCAAAATGAATAATTATCTACGAAAGATTATGCAGCTAACATAATTGCCATGGAGGAATGTCGGTGAACAAAATGCATCGTTGATAGGCCTCAATGCATCATTTGATTCATGTTTTTCTTTTTTTTGTACATTAGTTTGTAATAATACGAGACTTTTAAGGTAATTTTGGTACACTACTAATTTCTAACCCTTCTTTAGCTGTTGGACCACGCACATAGAATTGTTAACTATTGTGAGCTCATAGATTAACAATGCTATTTTCCCAAACAAGTTTTCCTATTCATTCCTGAACCCAAGACTTGTGATGCTGATATTTTCAGGTTGCATTGAGCATCATAATTGCTGGAGCGGGAATCATTTGCGGAATCCTTGGAACATATTCCTCTCTGCTAGACATAGCGAATAGTTACTAAATCGAATATTTCAGCATTGATCATATGGTTGTTAGTTATTATGGATTCAGAGTTAGGAATTTTCCGTTAGTGGAGCCATTTGAATTATTGTGGGAATAACTTGTAATAGAACCTATTCAGCTTGCTTTGAACGAACCGGAACATCTTATTATCCAGGTTTGCATTATCAGCATATGCCTTGAATTTGAACACTTAGTTTTTGGGGTTTGACATTGGAACAAGTGCTTTGATTAGTTACTTTATGATCCTAGCTGAATTTAATCGGAGAAGAATTCTGTATTCAATTGATTGTAAGGCAAAAATGACTAACTATAACTAAATGAATTAATCATCCAGCTCAACAATTTTAACTCACTCAGATATACAAGTTATATCTTACAATACAAGTCACACTCGCTAAGTTTAAGTTCATCAGCATTCTCCTTCTAGTTTAAGCAGACAAAAATAATAGTAATAGTAATAGACAGTAATAAAAGCAAAACAAAACTACAGTTAATCAATCATCAACATTGAAACTAAGTAGGATCTTCTCTCAAATTAGGATGCCATAAAGTCGGTGCTTTTGTGAAAATACCAGTGATTTGTTTTTTTGATTTGATGGGAAATAGCTTCAATACACTAGCCTTTGTTTTCTCTTATACACATGTGTGTAGTCTTTGCATCACTGTGCTTTTCATATCTAGAATTTCGATTAAACTCTTAAAATCTTCGGATATTACGATTTGTAATAAGTTAATCGATTTAATAAATTTATACAGACGATTTTACAATTTAAATCTTATTATGATTTTATGTTCTTACATTTTTTATTTTATTTTCAAATCTCGATTTTCTCTACAACTTAATGAAGTTCACTAGTTTGGAAACGTGGGATATTTTTGAGAATGACATTTTTGTGTCAAGTCAGTGAGTCATACAACTGCTCCTCCTTGCTACCACCGTACCGTGCACCACCATCATCTTGCGAGCAGTGGCGGAACTATGGGGGCCGATAGGGCCATGGTCCCCTCCAATTTTTTTTTTTAAAAATTACTAGTATTATTACTATAATATATATATATATATATATATATATATATATATATATATATATATATATATATATTCTA
>JASCZI010241665.1:254639-266849 GCA_036250425.1 Stylosanthes scabra
TGATATCTCAATGATCATTAGAGTTTAGATTAACGATGACGACGATGATGATGATGATGATGATGATGATGATGATGATGATGATGATGATGATGATGATGATGATGATGCATTATATACAATAATAATTTTAAGTTTATACTTATTTGGTTCAATTAAATTTAATTAAATTATTTATTTTTATGTCAAATATATCATTGTGATGTGAAATAAAAGTTTATGTTATTTGACATCAAAATAATATTTTATTGAGATACAAAATAAATGACTTGATTAGACTTAATTGATCAAAATAAGCGTATATACACTTAGTATTACAATATATATAAATATTACTAAACAAATTTATTCACTTCCCAATTTTTTTCAAAAAATATGAAATTGTAATTTTTTAAATAAAATTTTATTATTTCATGTTTGCCTATATATTTTTCAAGAGAAAATTGTTTAAAATAAGATGTCGAAATAAGATAAAAAATATTATTATGTTATAAATATTGAAAGAAGATTGTTTCAAAATTCAATTATTCAAATGATTTTAGTTTCATAAAATACCATATGTAAAATAAGACTAAAAATACTAAAATTATAAAATATGTTGCTAAATGTTAATTTTCATTAATAAATTATATTTTTAAATTTTGAATACATTATATTTTGATTTTTTATATTTAATTTTGGTCTCCCTCTTCTAAAATTTATGGTTCCACCATTGCTTGTGAGGAACAGCTGTTATCCCTCAAGGCTATGCTGCTGCAACTCCATTTCATCAGCAGCTCAAAACAAGTAGAACAATATTTTTCAGATGAAAGCATGTGGTTATTAAATGGTGATATAAGTGTTTCTTTTCAAATGCATGCAAGTATTAAGATATTTATTAAATTTTACTGAAAATATATATTCAAGAGAAAAAGATAAAATATTTATAATATTGTTTTCTCTCTTCCTCAATTCTTTAATATTTAAACTTTTTTTTTATATTTATTATTTAATATTAGAGGGCATGATATGTAAAATTAGTTAATGACTTTTTTTTTTATCATTGCTAACTCACAAAGTTCCAACAAGGGATGTGAGAGTTTGTATGGTTCAATTACATGAGCCAAGTCTCAGAACAAATAGTATCAAAATACAAGACATAAACATAATCTAAATTAAAATTACACAGACCAGAAAATAACAGCAAGTGATCAAATCCTCCTACTGCACCATAACTTGTCCAACGCCTCACGTCTTCAGTTCATCTCAAGTCAATACTGCCTCAGCAGAATTTTACATCCTCCCTTCTCTACTCCCCTTTAACCTTCCACTTTTCTATTAGCGTCACAATCTCATTGACAAGTAAGCGGATTTCTCTTGAACCACTCTTGAAGATCCTGATATTTCTTTCACACCAAACAGTTCAAATAATAGTAAAAAAAGCATATAGTCCACACCCTTCTATCTATTTTATTCATTGGCTGCGATGTCCAAGAATCAAAGCACTCCCGTTTCAGGTGCCTCATTACACAACATACATCTCTCCATGGTAGCATCAAGCATTCCAATCCTCACTAGCTTTTCTCTTGTATTGAGTTTCTCCAAGATCACGAATCAAGTCAGGAGCTCCACCCTAGGAGGAACCAGGCCACGCCACAGGGATTTTGTGAAATTAAACACATTTGCTTCATCATCTTGTTTGCTGTCTTTAAAGAACACCTGCACAAAGATTTTACAGTGTATTGGCCATTAGATGAAGGGGAGCATATTAACTCATCCTCAACATCTCTTTTCATCCCCACTCTGCTTATCAAACTCAGCAGATCTCTCAATTGCTCCTCCTCCCAACTCCACAGCACTCTCCTCCAAGACAGCCCCCACACCCAATTGACTCCATTCCATATCCCACAATCATGGATGACACTGTCCTTTTCATTTGACAGCAAGAAGAGCCTAGGATACTTCTGTTTTAGGATGCCCTCCTTCAACCACCTATCATGCCAAAACTTGATTTTGCACCCATCACCCACCACTAATTCTGTACTTGTTTGTAGCAGCTGAAGTAATTCTTTGTTCTCCTTTCCAACTTGCATTATACCACTCCAAACACCCCCTCTTTTTGCCTCCATATCCCCCTGTTGCAGCAGCTTTACATTGTCCCAATTATGGCAAGAATTAACCACATTCTTCCATAGAGGGCAATGCTCTTTGTCATAGCGCCACCACCATTTGAATAGTAAAGCTGTGTTTTTTAGCACCACATCTCTAACTCCAAGTTCAACCCATTCGCACCACCCCAAAATTTCAACACTAACCCCCTATCAATTAATTCCTTTTTAGTTTCCACTAATCCCAGGAAGTCTACATTGTTTTTTCTCCTAGCTTGTTTCACCATTTCAATCTTCCTATTATCACCCAACCCCCTCACATTCCAAAAAATCAGATTCATTTAAATTTGGTTTTGGACGCTGACCTTATTAGTTTGGTGGAAAGGTTCCTGCCAATCAAATCCGCCCCAGTCTTCGGAAGCTTCAACTTCTTCCCGTTGGACACCGCCTCCAACTTCTTCTTTGTTTTCGTGGCCACCAACGACGCAATCAACACGTCACTGTCACTGCTAATCGAAGACGTAGCTCTACACGTCTTCTTTTCTGTTGCCTTCTTCCTCAAATCAGGACCCCCATTCAGCTTCTTCACCGCATCAGAGCCAGCAATAGTTGCCAGTACATCCTTCGAGTCGCCCTTCTTGAACGAGAAGCCTCCAATTTCACACAACTCTTTCGTTTTGATAGCTTCCTCAAGGATTTCACAGTTCTCACCCTCCTTCTGATTAGGGCATTTCGTGTTCTCCTTCACGTTCGACCCTGCTTCACCATTCTCTTTTCCTACGCCGTATGGGTCGCTTCCCGTCATCGTCAACCCATGAACGTGGGCCAACTCCTTACAAGGCCCAAAACCGAGCGGGTAAGGACATGAGCCCGTTTTTGAAGGAGAATCATCAACACCCTTATTATTCTCGTCGTCATGGTTATTGACATCAGCCCAAACATCCTTCATTCCATTCAGTGGCTGATTGGGCTCACAAGAGCAGCCCAGATCATTCTCACAGGTACCCAACACCAAATCGACCCAGTTTTCCTCCCCATCACCATTCTGCAAATCGTTCTGACTTCCCACCACACTCCCATCCTGCCTCGTTCCATTCAACGTCCTTCCATCTCCATCAATATCATCATTAATTCCACTAACACGCTTCTCGAAACTAGTGTGCTCAATAATGGCTATGTTCTTTGAGCACTTCGAAATTCCACCACCACCCTCCTCTTCTGCCGCCGGTGAATTAGACCGCCCTATGGATGTTTCCGCAACAAGAGACCTTGATGCACTCCCCTCTCTGTACCCCGCTTGTATATACGCCAATTCAGCATTGTTGGGGTGTGATTCTCTACTGTATACTTCTGCACCGAACTCTCTGACGAAGACTTCGAATTCCTATTCCTCCACCTTCATCGTGATCCATTCATGGATTCATTCCCATTCAAAACTGTCCACCAGGAGCCTTGCAACAGTAAAGGACTTCATCTCCTCCGTCTTATCGTCAGCATATACATACTTGCCCCAGATCATTGCTATACGAATGAAAGTCTCCTCTGACCAAACAAATGTTGGCATGCCCATCACTTCCACCCACACCCTTCTCGATAGGCTCCACACAGGACCCCAGTGGTGTCTGATTTCATCAAACGCATCCAATAGTACCTGATTCGCCATTGCTTCATCTCGTATTGCCTCAGACTCGAAGGTTACAAGGCAACGGAACGGACCTACGTCCCTGCATTCAATTTTCCCTTGACCAACCCAATCACGCTTCAGTACTTCCTCCACCTCCACAAAATTGATCGGTTCAACATTTATTCCGATGAGGCTTCTTGATAGCATATCCCATTGCATTTGTGACGAGTTTAGCTTGACCATCTTGGATTCGTTCTTCTTCCTATCCATTACAGTAGTCTTCTCCAGTTCCTTCATTCTTTCCCCTACCTGTTTCTCTTTTCTTGGCCATTTGATCAGCCTTCCCGTCGGCCTCCATCGTCTTTCTTGCCTTTTATTTTCCATACCAGGTCTTTCCTTCCATTTTCTATGTCCCAACCTTTCCTCCCAACGTACATTCATATTGGCGTTTCTTCTATATTTTGACATAGCCACCTCTATCCTCTTTCCTTTCCACCATCTCCTATTCATCCATTTCACCGCATTACTGGCTTCACCATACTCTCCAAATCGGATAAATGCAAAAGGGCCTTGTCCACCCCTTCTTCTCTTTCGCGAGATATAGATGTCCCTGATCACCCCAAACCTGTAGAATTCTTTAAAGATCTCCCCTTTTAGTATAATTGGTGGAATGTTGTCCAAGAACACAGTATGACGTCCTAGTTCAAACTCCTTAGCCCCTCTCCTCCCCCGAGTCCCAAGTTTTCCCTCCTAAACACCTGATGCAACCCACCCATCACTCTCCCCCTTGTTTCTCCTTCCGGCATAACCGGAAACCTCACTGTGTTTTCCTCTCTCAAAGGTTCGACCACCCCTGCTCACACCGTCCCTCATTATCTAACTTTAAAAAATGATGGGTAGTTAATGATTTATTATAATTAGAAAACAACACTTCATACGCATAGTTTTGAAGACATGATGAAGTAAACTCAAAACCGATTTAATGTTTTTTTTTTGGACGGTTGGATTGGACAACAGTCCCCAATCTTAGGCTATACACACACACAACTCACACACCCATTTTTCTTCACTTTTGCGCGCAGAGGGGATCGATCCCCTTCCTTCTTATTGTTCAGCTTCTTAGTGGGAGACCCCTCACAACATGGCCTAAGCCACGACTGCAAACCGATTTAATGTTTACATGTGAAGACAAAACTTAAATGAAATTGGGTCAATTAACCCCAAAAAATATTGGGTTAAACGGGTTAGCTACGGAGATAATCATAATCATGCGTCCGTATAAATTTTTTTTTTGGTTAAAGTATTAAAATTTGTCCTGACTACTTCTTTTTTTCTAAACTACAAAACTTGAGTTTACAAAAAAAGAAGAAACTGAAAGCAGTCAACTTAATAACCCCTTGCCCAAAAAAGGGCCCAAAGCCTGAAAATGGCATACCCGGTAAAGCCCAATTGTTGTCTATTCAGTATTGACACCCCTGACACCTCTCCATCCTCTCCACTCACCGCCGTCCCCATCTTCACGTGGTGCTCGCCAGCCGTTCCTTCCAGTTCCGGCCATTGCGTTCTAGTAGTCTCGTTGGTGCCTCAGATTCTGGTAGTTATTCCTCTCCTCTTTGATTTTTCACTTTTATGGTTGCTGCTGTGTTGTGGTGGGTTTATTAAATTTTCTGGCTGTTGTGTTGTAGTTTTGATATTTGTTTGGTATTAAAAAGGGATATAAGCAAATAAGCTGTTGTAGAATTTTGCTGATCTTTGCACTCTAATGGCAAAGCTGAATCAAGACATGATGAAGTGAAGAAGATGATACATGCATTTGAGTTTAAACTAATATGGTTAGAGTTGATGATGGGTGCTGTGTAACTGCGTATTGAATGGATATGAAACTGTGGCGTTATGATGAATTACCAGTAACCAAGGTTATATAAACAGTATTTTAGTTGTAAAAGAATAATAACAAGCTGTGTTAATTCTGATTGCTGCTTGCTTGTGCTCTGTTTTGGGTCTCATTATACGGAGTTTTGCTCTGTCTTCATTTAGATCTGATCACTTGATTTGGTTTGAATTACCTATTTCTTATCACTTAATTTATATATTTTTAAGTTTTACATTAGAATATAATTATGTTTTTGTGTGTTTATTTATAATTTTATATATTATTATCTTATTATAATTCGGTTATTTTGGTTGAACTACAGTTGAGCCACTAAATCAGTAAACCAATAGCTAGAGCGATTTGATTACCATTGGAATTCCAATTTTTCTGATTCTTTCAAGTGTTGCGCCAATCTTCAATGTGATTAAAGAGGATGAAATCTTCTTCACCAAACCTCCACCATGCTTGTATTGACTGAATTCAATTTGTTGTTTGAGTGTTGTTTTCCCCTCTCTATTTCTCATTGTTACTTCTTAACTTCATGTGGGCAGGTTCAGGGGGGAAAAAAACCACTTGGTGCGCCATTGGAATCATAGATTGTATGCACAGCAACTATGGCAGCCTTTATCTCCAAAAGGTTGCTGCGTTCGCTTGGTACTTTGAATTCAGTAGGTCGACCTTCATCTAATGGTGCTAAGCTCGCCTCTTCTCATAGATCACATGGTAGATTGCTTTTTTTGCATGCTCTCTACTTCGTTTTTTTCCTCATAGAATAAAATATGTTAACTTTCATAGGATTTATGATTACTTCTGTTTAAAATTATTGTTTTCACTACAGGTACTTGCACTAGTTTATACGGGGAAGGACTGTTTTCTGTAGAACGTTCTGGCTTTCATTTGGTATTTTGTACTGAAAGAGTGTTTATTATTTTACCATCTATATATACTGGTTGTTTATTTATTGTATTGTTTGATAATTTTGTGTAGTGAATTTCAATGTAGGCCAGGTCAATGAGTCGACAGTTTTCTTCCACTATTTTGACTCCTGGAGCTGATGAAGGTGCATTTCCATCTGAATTGTTGTCCACGAAGGCTGTGGTAGCAACACCTGACCGTACTATAGGTATGATGAATAGTTTGAACTTTGTAGCATTTTGGTTATGAATATGGTTTTATATTGCTCTTGTATTTGTTTTTGGAAGGAAAGATATTTGACTTCTAGACTTGGATTTCTATGTAGTTAGATTGTTGGTATGTGAGCATGAGATAAGTTTTATTGTCCACTTTGCAGAATTGACTGAATGTAGTTCGTTATGATGTAGGGCTTTGTCAGGATCTTTTAATTCCAGTGACCAACTTTCATAATGAAGACAAGGGTTTCATGGTTTTAGCTGGAGATGTTTTTGATGTGCCTATTAGGAAGGATATTATTCATCGTGTTGTTAGATGGCAGCTTGCGAAACGACAACAGGTAATGTCTGCATAATGTTTTTGAACATAAAAGCTAGTTACATGTTGAACACATTTTAAGTGTGATCCAGAATGTCTACAGTAATAACTTGGGTGTTTTTGGAGACTCATTGGGTTTTCGTAAGGGTTTATAATTTATATATGTTTCTACTCACAAAGTTTAGAGGTTTTGGCTCGTGTAAAGAAGCAAAGCTGCTAAGGCAGTCCTTAGTTTTTGCAGTGAGGTTTACTTACGTCAGATTGAAAAGTAATTCAAGGTTTTTTTAAAAATTTGTTTTTACCAGTTATTGATTGGATTTCATTTGGAATAGGATAACTTTTTTTGGCTTCCCTTGGGTGTTCAACACTTAGGTTTGGTTTGGTTTGGTAACACTTTTATTTTTTTAATGTAACTTATCAAAGCTATCTTTTAAAAAACAACTTTTTAAAAGTTGAAACACTTTTGGTAAAATCAAACAAAAAATAACTTTCAATAAGCACAAGCAACAACAGTTGTGTTTAGTCAAACAATTATTGAAATTAAAAAAGACTATAATCAAATAAATGTAATAATAAATTTAGATATTTATTAATAGATGAGATTATATTAGACTTTTTAATTTTCATACACAAGCTAACTTTGAAAAGCTTCATCTTAGGTGCTTTCAAAAGCACTCCTAACTCTTAAAAGCCGCAAGCATAAGTATGTGATCTTTTTTTCTTTACTAAACATAAAACGAGTTGATCGTGCTTCTCAAAAAAAATTACCAAACCAAGCCTAAGTCTGGTCAGTGTTGTTCCTATAGCTGATATAAAAAGGAAAAACCATGTGCTGTTTGATGGCTTATCTCTCTGTTTTAGTTATATCTTTTGCATCTATGCGGATGTGAGGATTTCTTGTCTCTTTTTTTTCCAACAAAATTATTTTTCATCATAAAAGAGATATATAATGGTTTTAGAGATATAATAATTATGTCATAGTAGTATGAAATGGAATCATTATCTGGGAAAACATTTCTTGAGATTGTTCTGTGTATGCTAATTGATTGAATCAACAGGGAACACACTCAACAAAAACTATCAGTGAGGTCAGCGGGACTGGGAGAAAACCTTGGAACCAAAAGGGTACTGGTAGAGCAAGGCATGGTTCATTACGTGGACCTCAGGTAGTGAAGCATTCTGCTCATTGATTTCTAGTTTTTTGAACTCCATTTATCCTTCTATTCCCTACTATTTTTCTTTACTTCCGCTCCCGTCATTTCTAACTTTGGAAGTTAACTTCATGGATTGCAATAGTTTAGGGGAGGTGAAACTAAGCATGGGCCTAAGCCCCGAAGCCATGCTTTCAAACTGAATAAAAAAGTTCGGCGTCTAGGGCTGAAGATTGCATTATCAGCACGTGTTGCAGAAGGAAAGGCAAGTCTTTTCTTAACCTCCATCACTGCCCTCCATGTACAAAATAGGAAATATTCTCTACATTGTTCTGTTTCCCTTCTTTGCTTTTGTCACTTTACATAGTCCATTTTTTTTTTCATGATTGTACATAACTGCTAATAAATTGTGGTTTCTCACTTCAGTAAGGTTTCACTTTTCTATTATATTGTGCTTGTTTAATTGTTTAGTAGCCAAACTAGCAGATACACAATGTTCTGGTTCTACCAGGGGATTTTCGTTGTTGATATCGACGTTGCTATTTCCACTATGAAGGAAAAGAAGTTAGGATCAAATAGCTTGGGTTCTAGTGTTAGAAACTCCAATAGAAGATATATCATATGGATGCTGAATACAAATCCTGAGACCCTTTATATTAGGTTACCTGTATACAATTCCCAACCTAAAATACAGGTCTCTTAGGTGGTTTACAGTTTAGTAGTCAAAAAGTCACGTCGTAGTCCTTACTCTTGTGATTACTCAATACATGAGAACCATGTCAAGAAAGTGGAAACTAAATGGTAACAAGAAAATAACATGGAGGGAAAAAAATGAGAAATACATACTCCTGCATGAACTGTCATTTGACTCCTTTCTTGTTGTAACCTCAATGGTTCTTTTGGGCATATATATCTTAACACCATATTAAATTGTTTACATTATTAACCAACTGACATTTAGTGATTCTAACACCATATTCAATATGTTCATTGAGTTTTTCCAACTGCTTGGAATTCTTCCCCACCCCTCCCCCTTTTTCTCTTTTTCTTCGCTTCCTTACAATGTATTAGATAAGGATTTGTTTCTGGAGCTATGTATACTCAAATGGATGGATGGCATTCATACAGCTTCTTGTGTTTGATGACCTGGCGGTTCCCTCACATAAAACGAAGAACATTGTTAGCTATTACAATCAAATGGAGAACACCAAGAAAGTTTTGCTAGTCGATGGAGGCCCCATAGATGAGAAGTTGAAATTAGCTACCCAAAATCTACATTATGTTAACGTACTTCCATCCATTGTAAGTTTCATTTCTATTCCTGTTTCAATTTCTCTTGGGGAGAAAAAATTATGAAAACCAAAAAACGACACTACTTAATTAACTTCCAGCTGTCAACTATATGTCAAATAAGATTGTTTTCACTGCATTTGTATCAAAACATTATCTTGCTAGCCTATAATTGAATCATTATGCGGTGTGTTTCATGTATGCCATATGCGGACCAGATGCAGAAGTTTCATTTGCTTATGGATAATGTGATATGTTTTTTCAGGGCTTGAATGTGTACAGCATTTTGCTGCATGACACATTGGTAATGTCCCGAGATGCTATTAACTCTATTGTTCAGCGTATGCACACTCCAATAAATCGTTAAGGCAGTAACTTTTTTTGTGCTTCGCCAATTTTCTTGGAACTCAAGAATGGTACTTGGTGCCCTTCATTTCTTCTGTAACTCCATAGAGATGATCTAATGAGAATATTTTATGTAGCTTCTGTTAAAATAATATAATCTAGGCAATTTTCAGCCATTTTTACATTTACTGAAAGTTGGAATGTTAAGAGCTTGATGGACAAATTTTGATGTTAAAGTAGTTTTGCATGTCATGGTTGAAAATAATTTTATATTATTGCATGTGTTCATGGATTTAATCAAATACAATTTATTTGCTTGTTTCTGGAGTTCATCTTTATGTATATGTACACTCAATTGCATTTTGCATTAACTTGATGACCTGTATTTTGACGGTCCCGATGGAAAAGGAATAAGGAGAAAAGATGTGTACATTTTAGTTTACATAATTATCAAACTTATGTGTACACATCGTTGACATAAAGATTGATGAAGTTACAAAATAAGCTAAGGGTGTGTTTGTTTCATGAGACTGGGACTGAGACTGGAAGACTGAGACTTAGTATTATGTTTGTTGGACAGAGACTGGAATTAAAATTTGGCGGATACTCCAATGATGACGCACAAAACATCTTACGCTGAGGATTTGAAGTGGCCAACTGAGAACCATTAGATGACACACTTTGTTGATCATCTAGTGGTGGAGTATTATTCGGCTCAACAAGTGATATTGGTTCATTAATTTGGTTCAACCAGTATTTTTGGTTCATTGATCCGAGTTGGGAAATTGAACTTAGATGGAATCCTGGTCGAGCTAAATATCCAGTTCGATTTAAAAAATTTTCCAAAAATTAGTTCAAATTATTGGTTTTAATTTTCTTATCTTTTTCATTTGAATTAAAATTTCAAAGTCCCAAAAAGGACTAAGGGTGGTGCCACTAAAGTGAGGAAACCTTGCCAATAATATTGAAGTGGGGTTTGGATGAGGGGGGTTGGAGGGTTCCTGCTCAAAATGACGATCTTCACTGATGTTAAGCACGGATGTACCGAACAATGATCCAATGGACCTTAGTCATGAGAGGGAGTAGATAGTGAGAATGAGAGAAAGAAAATGTTCATTCCGAGGGGAAGCACTCGGAAGAGTCCGAGGGCTGGATCCGAAGAAGGTGATTGATATGATGAGAGAATAGCACTAAAATCCCAGAGTTAGGAATATGAGTATTCTAGGGTTAATATGGGAGATTAGGGTTTAGAGAATGCGTACCTTGAGGGGGCGTTGCCCCCTGCTTATATAGTAGCGGGTGGTTAAGATTCGGATGGGATCTCTTCATAATCTCATCGAATCTTTCCTCTTTTAGTCCGATCCTTAACCTTTTAGCTTGATCCTTGACTTAAGAACCAAGTAAGTGGATTATTGATTTAACGGATTGGGCCTTATTGGGCCGGTCCGTAACATTGCCCCCACTCGGGAGATGAATGTGTTAATTCGATTTCCGAGTAGTTTTGATGAACTTCCGACGGCTTTTCGTATGGCGTCGACTTTGTCATTTTTCGTCCGGCTGCTTACGTGTCAGACTGTTTGTGGCATGTCGCTTTGCTTCTCTTTTTGTTGACGTGGCAGAAAGAGTGGTTACTTTTGCACGTTTTTCGAAAGAGAGGGTAATGAGAGCGGTTTTCAAGATTCCACTAACCGTCCCATCATTAGTAATTGCCCCTTTTTGGATTCTCGAAGCGTGTTGAATAAGGCTTGAGAATTAAAAATTGAAACTTTACCATTTCATTTGAACTTCTTTGCTTTCTCTCTCTCTAGATACTATTGACTCTCTCTGAAGAAGAAGAAAGAAAGAAATGGAGATCTCTCCACCTTCTGTTCCAGCGACCTTTTGCCATAGGTACTGTTTAGTTTATTTCCTTTCTTTTTTGAATGCTTGTGTGCTTTCGAGAGTTCTTCCTGCATCTGCTGCCCTGCATTTCTTCTTCTTCTCCACTTCACGTTTTTCTTTGTTTTTTCCAAAACTAAATTTCCTGCATTGTACTGCAGGCGTTATTTATTTAAAAAACTTGGAAATGGGGAAGAAAAAGTCTTGCAGGAGGTGAAGGTCCCTCGCCCTTTGGATGCGGCTGAGACCCGTCTCTACGGCTGGGTTGAGGACGCTGTGCTGACCCAACCGTCCGTGGTTGAGGGTGACTCGCTGCCTGAGTTCCGTCGCAACTTCCTGTTGATGGAGGACTTAGGAGCGGAGGAAGACTATGTGTTGGAGGCCGCTGGGCCGTCTGATCGTGTCCTTTTCCGAGCGGGTGAGGAGGGACCCCACTTCCTGTGGGTGTATCAGGAGTTATTTACTCGTCTGGGGATGCGGCTCCCATTCTCAGACTTTCAGAGGGACGTGATG
>JASCZI010241665.1:266859-280343 GCA_036250425.1 Stylosanthes scabra
CAGTTAGCTGCATCTGAATGGGTGGGGCTTTATTCTCGCCTTCGAGAAAGTGTGCCTACACTATGGCTTCCGCCCCACCATTAGACTTTTCTTCTATATATATGATGTTCATTTCCCTCCGGGTGGCTACGGGTATATCTCTTTCCGGGCACGCCAAGGCCGTAAGCTTTTTGATTCTTACGAGGATTCAATCCAAGAATTCAAATGACATTACTTTAAGGTTTCGGCTGCTCCTGGCAAGCGTGCCTTCTGGCTAGACCACGAGAATAAGCCTTTCTCTTGGGTCTATTGGAACCCGGAGGTGAAGGACTTTACGGTGCATAACCTGGAGCCACTAGAGATGGCTGCCTTCAAGTTTCTTGTTTCTCTTCCGAGCGGTTTGCCGAAGAGGAACATGTTTACTTGTAGGTGGATATTGGACGGCTCTGATGCCGAAGTTGGGAAATTCCTTGGTAAAGAACTGTTGTTGCTTCTTTATTATTACTATTATTGTTTGCCTTGCTAATTCTTGACTTGTTTTGATCTTGCAGACGACTTATTGGACGTCAAGATGAAAAGAACTAAGCTTGATGATTTGATGGCTAAGATGGCGGATCCGGCTAGGATGGGTCCTCGACCGATTCTTCCGACCGGTGGCCCCTCTGCCACTGCAGCCGCCATAGTAGCTGCTGCTGCTGCTTTTGCTTCTGCCGCTGCTGGCCCCACTCCTGTGGGGTCCTCTTCTCAGGTGCCCCCAGTTCCGACTGCTTCCGAGACGCAAAAGTCGAAGAAGCAGTCTTCGAAGCGTGATCGTGCCAAGGTTGTGAACCTTGAGGATGAGGAGGGGTTGCAAGAGGATCCTGCCGCGGATTTGCAGAAGAAACGGCGGAGGAAGAAGGTTAAGGTGGATGAGGCCTTCGAGAAGACGTTGGGGGAGGACTCCGCTTGGGAGCATGATGTTGATCCCCCTTGCAGTGGCCTTTCCGGAGAGTTTTAACTATCGGAAGGCCTTGAATGCGGGTTTGACATCTCCCCCGTGCAGGAAGCCCTCAGAAAAATGCCCCCGGAACAGCTTCTTGGCGAGTCCTACCATCTCCATGCCAAATCTCTTGCCTGTTTCCAGGTATCTTGATCACACTTTTGGTGTCTTGATTTTCACTTTATGTTTGTTCCGCCTAATTTTCTCATGCTGTCTTGTTAGAACAGGTGGGTGTGGAGGCCTCTTTAGCTGCTAAAGTGAAGGCGGAGAAAGAGCTCTCGGCTGCCCTTGATCAAATTGAGATCTTAAAGGGGGAGAAAGACTCGGCCTTATCTTATCTGCCCTTTAAGGAGAAGACTGACACCTTTAAGGACGAGCTTTCGGAGAAGTCTTTGGAGCATCAATCTGCTCTAGATCGGATTGCTCAGCTGGAGGAAGACAACAGGGTGTTGAAGACCCAGTTTAAGTCCTCCCAGCTATCCTTGGAGGCACGGACGGCAGCTGGAGAAGGGCAGGTGGGGTCTCTTGCTGCCTCTCTAAAATCCTGTCAGGCGGACCTGAGCAAGGCTACCGAGTAGGGGTGCACATGGGCCAGGCCGGGTTCGGGTCTTGGGCCGGGTTTGACAAGACCCGAACTCGGCCCTAATAACATGCGGGTCTAATATTTTTACGTAAATATAACATCGGGTTGGGTTTGATAAGACCCGGACCCGACCCTAATAGACCCGATATAAATTAATATATGTAATTTTATAAATTTTATATAAAAAAGTAATAAATTTTTATTTTTAAACATTAAATTTAACACATGTTATATTATGTTTTTACAAAAATTAATTTTTTTAAAGCAAAAATGATATTATATAATATACAAAATATTAATAGAAGTATAAAAATGTAATATTTGATCACTAATCTCAATTTAACTTGTACTTTTAATTTAAAACAAGTGGCTTCGGGGCTGGGCCGGGTGACCCGAAACAAGACCCGAACCCGGCCCGAAAGTCACACCGGATTACAAATAATGAACCCAACCCGGTATTATTTACACCGGGCCCGGGCCGGTTCGGGTCTTGTACACCCCTACTACCGAGGCATCTGAGTATTGGTATCGGAGTGGCAGACACTTGGGGTCGAGGTCACAGAGATGTGTCAGGAGATGTTGGATATATGCTTGGACCAAGTCTTGCATCTCTGTCCGGGCGTAGATTTTTCTACCATAACCTTGAAGTCCAGATGGGATCCAATGGGCAGGAGGATCTTTGTCCCTCGGGAGTTGGATGAGGGGGAGCCTTCCCGGATCACAGAGGTCGTGCCAGAGCAGCCGCCGGATCCTACTGTTCAAGCTACGCAGTCAGCAGCTGGAGATGCAGCAGAAGTTGGTGGGGGATGTCCCACTTAAGTTTTTGTAATAACTCTATTCTTGTTTGGCACTTGTGCCTTGAATATTTTGGTCACTTTTAGTGGCCTTGGGATATTTTCTTTGTTTGGCCATTTTTTTGGAGCCTCTAAAGAATTTTATGCCTTGCTTTATTTGCTTGCTTCCGCTTAGTTGTGCGTTGTTACCTCAATGTTTTATGCTTTTTGTCTAAAACTTTGCTGTTTGTTTTTGGGCATTTGATGCCTTGTGCCTTTGCATTTTTGGCATTTTATGATGCCTTTTGCTTTGGGCACTTCGATGCTCCGTGCTTTTACACTTCTGGCACTTGGTGATGCATTGTGCTTCTACTTCGCGGTGCAATTGTTATAATTGTGCTTATAAGTTTGCTTGTCGCGATGTCTTAAATTTTGACTATCGGTTTGCATAACTTGTTTGTTTTGCAGCTCAGCACCGGGTGATCAGTCCGGTGAGGTGCTGTAGTGTTTGTTCCGACCACTTTACAGGTTGCCCTTTGGGTTCGAGTTTAAAGCCTTGGTTTTGGCTCCCGGACTCTTTGTTCTCTTTTTTGAGACTCAGAAAGATGCATAATGAATAATGCTTAAAGGGTAAATGACAAGAATTATGAATGTAGAAAATAACATACTTGTTTATTAATGACGGCCAACATGGCCGGAACGCTTACATGCCTCATTAAAACCTCGTCATCCGAAAAACCCTCTTGGGGAAAAAATAAAGATGGGAGGAAAAAAGAGTACATGCTACTACGTTCTGTTTACATGTGGTACCTTTTTAGGTTTGTTATTTGCCAAGTTCTTGGCACTTCTGCCCCTTCAACTGTATGGAGCTTGTATGCGCCTTTTCCGAGCACTTTGATCACTTTGTAGGGGCCTTCCCAATTTGCCCCTAATTTTCCTTGGGCGGCATTCTTCCCTCCTATGTCGGCCTTTCTTAGTACTAGGTCTCCTTCTTCGAGCTCTCGGCTCTTCACCTTTTTGTTGTATCGGGCTGCTAGGAGTTCTTTTGCCACCTGCTGTCTTATCCTTGCCTCTTCTCGGACTTCATAGATTAGATCTATGTTGTCTTCCCTATGCAAGTTATTTTATTCCGGGTTGTAGCCTGATACCCGGCCGGTTTCCTCAGCTAGTTCCAAAGGGACCATTGCCTCTGTTCCATAAGTAAGTCGGAAGGGGGTAAACCCCGTCGACGATTGCTCTGTGGTTCTGTAAGATCAGAGGACACTTCTGAGCTCTTCCGCCCATCAACCTTTCTTGTCATCAAGCATTTTCTTTAATCCGTTTAGGATTATCTTGTTCATGGCCTTGACTTGTCCGTTGGCTTGGGGGTGCTTGACCGAGGAGAATTATTGATGAATGTGGAAACCTTGTAGAAATTCTTTGAATTTCTTGTCAGTAAATTGGGTGCCGTTGTCAGAAGTGATGACTCTTGGCACTCCGAATCTAATAATTATGTTATTCCACACAAACTTCCAGCACTAGGCCGCTGTGATTGATGCGAGTGGTTCTGCTTCCACCTACTTGGTGAAGTAGTCAATGACTACAATTAGGTACTTGACCTGGCCGGGCTCTTTTGGAAAAGGACCAAGAAGGTCTATTCCCCATTTGTCAAATGGCCAAGGGGAAACGATAGTTGACAGCTCAGTGGCCGGTATCTGCTGCACCTTGGCGTGCTTTTGGCATCTTTGGCACTTTCGGATGTACTACACAACGTCCGCCATCAATTGGGGCCACCATACACCTGCTAGGAGGATTCTTCAGACGGTGTTTTTGACCCCTTGATGCTGGCCACAGGCGCCTTCATGTACTTCTGCTATGATGGTGGGGACTCGTTCTTTTTCAACACACTTGACAAGGGGCATAGCCTCTGCCCTTCGGTTCAACTCTCCGCCCACCATTACATAGTTTACCGCGTCCCTTGTTATGACGTTTGCCTCCCCCTTTCTTTTGGGAAGATTCCTTTTTCGAGGAAGTCGATGATGGGCTTTTTCCAACTGCCTCCGATTGAGATTACAAGCACCGCTTGGGTTTCGTCAATGGAGGGTTTGTCTTTGAAAGTGTATCCGCTTGGTTTAGTACTTGCTAGTTTTGACAGTGTATCCGCTCGGTCGTTCTCTTTCCGAGGGATGAGTTTCACTTGTACTAGCTTAAAGGAGCTTTGAAGCTCTTGTACTTTCTCCAGGTACTTAGCCATTTGGGGGGTCTTTGGCTTGATAGCTTCCGTTCACCTGAGAGGTGACAATTTGAGAGTCGGATTTGACTTCTAGCTCCGAGATTCCGACCTCTTTTGCTAGCTTTAAGCCTGCTATCAGTGCTTCATATTCTTCCTGGTTGTTGCTGGCTTGAAATTGGAACTTCACTGCCATCTCAATGGTTATTCCGTTTGGTCCTTCTAGGAGGACGCCCCCGCCACTTCCTTTGTTGTTTGACGATTCATCTACATGGAGGACCCATACCAACGAATCGGGTTTTGGGGCGTTTGAAGTAAGTTCTGCAATGAAGTCAGCCATTACTTGCCCTTTTATAGCCGTTCTTCCTTCATAAATGATGTGATACTTTGAAAGCTCCACCGACCAGCTTAGCATTCTTCCGGCCAGATCCGACTTTTGCAGCACTTGTCTTAACGGCTGATCCGTTTTGACAATAATTGGGTGCGCTTGGAAATATTGTCTTAGTCTTCTGGCGGTTACTATTAGTGCCAATGCTAGCTTCTCCGACCTTTGGTACTTTAGCTCCGCTCCTTGGAGGGTTTTGCTTACGAAGTACATGTGTTGCTGTACTTTATTTTTCTCTTGGACGAGGGCTCCGACAACTGCTTCTTCAGTCACGGCTAAGTAGACTATGAGGGGTTCCTCTTGTTCCGGTTTGACCAGGATTGGGGGTGCGGATAGGTACTCTTTGAAGCTTTTGAAAGCTTCTTCGCACTCTTCCGTCCACTTGAATTCCGTTCCTTTCTTCATTAACTTGAACAAGGGGTGCCGCTTTCATGGCTGAGGCTGCTAGGAACCTAGAAAGGGCCGCTAGTCTGCCGGTCAGCATCTGAACTTCCTTTAAAGACTCCGGCTGCTTCATGGAGATAATGGCTTGACACTTTTCCGGGTTAGCCTCAATTCCTCTGTTGGTTAGTATAAAACCGAAGAATTTTCCGGCTTCAACCGCGAAGGCACACTTTGCCGGATTCAAGCGCATTTGGTGTTCCCTTAACTTGCCGAAAACTTTCTCCAAATTGGGGATCAGTTCTTCCTCTACCTTTGCTTTAACTAGCATGTCATCAACATATACTTCAAGAATGCCTCCAAGTAGCTCTCTAAATACCCTGTCCATGAGCCTTTGGTATGTAGATCCGGCATTCTTTAACCCGAATGGCATTACTTTGTAGTAGAAGCTGCTGATGGGTGTGATAAATGTTGTTTTCTCAGCGTCTCCGGGGTACATAGGGATCTGATTATACCCGGAATAAGCATCCATGAACGAGAGAAACTTGTAGCCGGAAGCTTTATCTACTAAGCTATCAATACTTAGGAGTGGGTATGGGTCTTTAGGACACGCCTTGTTCAGGCTGGTGTAGTCGGCACACATGCGCCACTTCCCGTTGCTTTTAGGTACCATGACCACATTACTGAGCCATGTGGGGTACTTGATCTCTTTGATGAACCCTGCCTCAAGAAGGCTTTGGACTTGTTTCTTTGTTTCCGCCACCTTTCCTGGGCTCATGCGCCGCAGCTTTTGTGCTACGGGCTTACTGCCGTAGATGATGGATTGCTTATGGCTGGAAAAGTTCGGGTCTATTCCCGACATGTTCGCTGCGGTCCATGCAAAGAGGTCGGAATTCAGCTTAAGGCATTGTGTTAACTTATTCTTCAATTCTTCCGGCAAGTTCTTTGCAATCATAGTTATCTGCTGATGGTTTTCGATTTGAACAACATTCGAGGTCTACTAAGAGGCAGCTGCTGGCTTCTTCCGGCTTCTCTAGCTTCGGATGTTGTTCCTTGGAGATGTTTAAGGTGGCGTTATGGCATTTCTCTGCTTCTTGTTTGTCTCCGCGCATTACGCCTACTTTTCCTCCGTCTGTTATGAACTTCATAGTTAAGATGGAGGTTGCTATAACTGCTCCTATCCGGTTGAGTGTCGGTCTTTCCATAATCGCATTGTAAGCGGAATTATGGTTGACGACTAGCCACCTTACTTTTGTGCTCCTCCTGTTTGGCGGATCTCCAACGGTGACCCACAACGTCACAAAACCATCTGGAGTCACTCTTTCGCCGGAGAAGCAGACTAACTCATCAGAGTGGCTTTCCAAGTCCTTGTCAATGAGTTTGAGTGCATCAAAGCAACGTCGGAAGAGGATGTCTGCAGAGCTTCCTTTGTCTATAAAGACTCGACGGATTGTTGCGTCAATGACATCCATGGAAATCACTAGGGGAGGATTTAGGGTATCAGTAGTTCTTCCGATTTCTTCCGAAGAGAATGTGATTTCAGGGGGCGGTTTATCATGCAATGTCCTAGGCATGACCTCAACGGCAAGACATGACTGTCTGCTCCTTTTGGCTGCTTTCCGGGATGGCGGGTTACCCTCATCCGGAAGCCCTCCTGAAATCATCTTGATTTCCCTTCTAACCACGCCTTCCTTGCGGTCATCTTTTCCTTCCGTGGACTTTTCCGGGCTGTCTGCCCTATGTCTCGTCTTTCTATCGTCCCTCCGATCACTGCTCCTTCCGGTGAACTCGCGGAACTTTCCCTTTTTCAAACCTTTCTCGATAAACTCAAGCAGGTCACGACAATCTTCAGTGTCACGACCGTTCTGCTTATGATACTTGCAGTAAGCATTCCGATCACGTCTGTTATTATTCTTGATCGCCCATGGTGCGGGGATTCTTTCTACTTGTGATATTTCGTGAAGGAAGGTCGTGAGGGAGACATTCAGTGGATTGTAGTAGGATCTGCCGGAGCGTTGTTCCCGCCTGCTGCGGTCTTCTCGCGACAGATCTTTCTGACTAGTCTCTTTCTTGTCGCGGTCAGTTTTTACTACCGTCTGTCCCTCCTCTTGCTGTAAGTAATCATGAGACCTCTCTTGAATTTCCTCCATAGTTTTGGGTGGCCTCTTGGTGAGGCTTTTAAGGAATGGGGTATCCTCTCTAAGGCCTTTAGCCAACGCCATGAGGGTTGCTTGACACTCGAGTCCTTCAATCTGAGTGCATTCAGAGTTAAAGCGGTCTAAATAGTCCCGCAGCGACTCTTGCAGCTTTTGCACGATTGAGTAGAGGTTCAGGCAGGTTTTTGGGAGCCTTCTCTGAGTGGTGAAGTTTTTCAGAAAACCTCCAGATAGGTCGGAGAAGCTCTTGATGCTTCCGGGAGCTAGAGAGTTGAACTATGTCAGCGCATCCTTTTTAAAGGTCACGGAAAAGGCTTTGCACTTCGTAGCGTCCGAAGCGTTCAGTAGCACCATCCTGTTGTCAAAGGCATCTAGGTGATGCTTTGGGTCACTGCTTCCATCATATGGCTCCATATCCGTGGGATACTTGAATTTCTTGGGGAGCTCTTTCGAGAGGATGCCAAGTGAGAATGGATGTTTGCTGTTCTCTTTCGCCGGCGGGTTTTCAACCACCACCGATGGCTTCCATGTACGGGAGCGCGAGTCAGCCACCACTTCGTCATCGTCTGAGTACGTGAGCCTATTGCGGAGTTTTTCTTTCAACTCTTGGTCACGCTTTTCAGTCTCCTCCAGCAAAGCTTGCTGCTTAGCTGCCATAGCCTCCGCCCTTTTCATTGCTTTAGCGGCGACTTTCGCATCCCGAGTTTGTCTCTCGAGGAGCTTTCTCAAGGGCGGCTTCCAGCTGTTGAATGTTCTGATCCGAGGGGATTATTCCCTTTTCGGAGGTAGGCTGCGGGATGTTTTTGTCCACGGCGTTGTTGTTGAGTTGGGTGTTCACCATCTTTGGCCCGAAAGTTCAGCTTTCGTCTCGTAACTCGATTCTAAAGTCTAATCCCCACAGACGGCGCCAATGTTAAGCACGGATGTACCGAACAATGATCCAATGGACCTTAGTCGTGAGAGGGAGTAGACAGTGAGAATGAGAGAGAGAAAGTGTTCCTTCTGAGGGGAAGCACTTGGAAGAGTCCGATGGCTGGATCCGAAGAAGGTGATTGATATGATGAGAGAATAGCACTAGAATCCCAGAATTAGGATCATGAGTATTCTAGGGCTAATATGGGAGATTAGGGTTTAGAGAATGCGTACCTTGAGGGGGCGTTGCCCCCTGCTTATATAGTAGCGGGTGGTTAAGATTCGGATGTGGTCTCTTCATGATCTCATCGAATCTTTCCTCTTTTAGTCAGGGGAAGCACTTGGAAGAGTCCGATGGCTGGATCCGAAGAAGGTGATTGATATGATGAGAGAATAGCACTAGAATCCCAGAATTAGGATCATGAGTATTCTAGGGCTAATATGGGAGATTAGGGTTTAGAGAATGCGTACCTTGAGGGGGCGTTGCCCCCTGCTTATATAGTAGCGGGTGGTTAAGATTCGGATGTGGTCTCTTCATGATCTCATCGAATCTTTCCTCTTTTAGTCTGATCCTTAACCTTTTAGCTTGATCCTTGAATTAAGAACCAAGTAAGTGGATTATTGATTTAATGGATTGGGCCTTATTGGGCTGGTCCGTAACAACTGATAACCTTCTCGTAGCCCTTGAAGTGAGGTAGATAAAAAGAGTTTCTGTTATGGTTGCAATCAAAGGAGCTATTTGGTAAATATATCTTGTTAATGATGATCTATAAGTTGTCATTGATGGTTAAAGGTATTGAACAGAAAAAGTGACAATGAAGGTGAATTGAGCTTGAGATATAGTATCTGTAATTTGAAGATTAGATTTGATGGTGAAAAGCAATATTGAAGGTGACGATGATGCTGCTTTTTTTTTTTTTTTGCAATTACTTTAGTGGGTGGTTATATGAGAAACCGGTTCATTCAAACCCTTAGATCGTTTTTAATTTTACATTCAATGAGAACACGCGTCAGAAATTAAGTGGCTCTAATCTTTCATCTTCAGCTGATGATATTTTCAGCGAATTCATTGGAGTAGCCGCCACATTTTTCAGTATCAGTTCCCACAATTCCAGTATTTTCAGCACCTCCAAATTGGAGGGACTGTGAGACTGGAGACCGAGACCGAAACTTTAATAATATTTTTTTTACTCAAATACCTTCAATCAACATTATAGTTTTCAATACTAACCTTTATTTCTGCTCCATCAACTTAGTTTAATCTCTATCTCTCAGTCTCTATCTCTAATTAATTTTAAACCAAACACAATACACAAACCTATTTCAGCCTCAGTCTTTCAGTCTCAGTCCCCCAATCTTAATCTCTCTCCCAAATGGAACGGAACAGAAAGACCATCATGGTGGAATCAAGAAGGAAATCTGATAGAGGCATCATTGCAGTGCCGTTTACATTGGAATATAAGAAAGAAATAAAAAGGAATAACGAAATGATAAGTGACAGATCTCCCTTCATTTCTTACTCCATGAATTAAGGAAATAAAGAGCTTGTTTGGAAACTTTATTGTGATGAAATTGGATTCATTTCTTGAGAGAATTGATTTTATTCTCAGCTCAATTCTTAAATTTGGAACAAAAAGACTTAAAATGAAAGTGAATATTTAATATTACTATTTTACTCTCTCTGTCTCTCTCTATTGGCTATGACCAATCAAATGATGGTATTATCTAATGCCATAACAACTAATGCGTTAATGCCCATAAATGGAGAACCCACGACAATGTCTTGAATTTTATATCTAACACCAAGAATTCACTGCAAATGGAGGACCCACGGCAAGTTGAAGACACTCCATCGTCAACATAGGTAGGTTGCTGCTGTGGAAGGGTAGCATAGATGATGAATGGCAGTGAAGGCAGATGCACCGCAATATTGAGAGAAAGAAAGAAGAAAGAGGGTAATTTGAAAATACTAATATTTTATAAGGATATTTTGGGTTTTTTATTTTTTGAGAGAATGAAATTGAAATTCAGACCACTTTTGGTCTGATTTATAAATGGAGCAAATGTGAAAATTGAAATTCTCATTGGAATTGAAATCATTAACTTTTTAATGTTCCAAGTCATGAAAAAGAATTCAACTCTTGAATGAATTCTGAATATTGAGTTTTCAAACAAGCTCAAAGCGAATAATGATCATAACAAGAAGAAATAAATAATGATCGTTGAGTGGAGATAAACTTGAACAGTCAAAAGTTATTGAAAAACTATGTTAATTTCAATTTTAATATATTATAAATAGAAAAATATCAAAATCACGTCCCAAAATTCGGATATGAAAATAAATTTTCTATTAATAATTCATTTTTTATGGACAAAACATACTTCTTCTAAAATTATTAAATTGATAAAGTCCTAAAGTAACGCTTTATAATTACTTTTGATTTTGTATCTTTTATTACTAGTGAAATCTATCATATAAGATGATAAAAACACTATTTTATCCTCTAAATCTAAACTGATTAACAATTTAGAGAAAATTGATCCTTGCGGGTGCCAGCTCAGCTACATGTCGGTTCTCCTTCTCTCTGCACTCTCCGTCTCTCCCCTCATCATCATCACTGCGTCACTCTCTTAGTCTTAGTCTTAGGGTTTTCCAACCATCAATGACTTTCAATTCCTTTTCACACTTCAACGCGTCCTTCTCCAACCTTCTTTGACTCTGGTACGTTCATTTCTTCCATTATTTATTTCTACTACGAGAATTATAATGTTAATGGTATATCACCTTTTTACTTCATCGATCGCATCTTTGACCCCCTTGGTTCTTGTCTCTTATGCTTAGATAGCTACATTCCTCATTTGTTTTTGAAGATCTTAGATCTTTCCCTCTTTAATTGTTTCTAATTTTGTTACTACAAATGACATGTTTTCCACACATTTGAAGATTGCAATCGGTGTTTCCTTTCTTCTTAGGATCCTAAAATATTCGTATTAATGTGATAATATAATTTTAAAACCTAGACGAGGAGGGCAAAAATGCTGAATCTGAGGAAATTCCAACATTTATTTCTTGCCTATATAATATTCTTGTGAAGCTATTTGCTTGGAATTTCGTGATATGGTACAATAAGCTTGCAATGTATTTTTGCAAATTTGTTTCTATAAAAAGATCAATCTGCTCTGGAGATAGTTCCTGAAGTGTTATGTCAATACTAACAAAGCTCATCGACAATAACATAATAGATCATTTGAGTGCCATGGACTACTATGTATCTTTTATGGATTAATTTGTTGTTGTTTTTATCTTTTAGATGATTACACTTTATGATGAGTATGAGTGTGTTTGGTGTAAATTGTAACTGGTAAATCTCCTTTAGTTTTCTCTGGAATTCTTTTGACTTTTGAAGGGGAAACATACTTGATATCTTCTAAGTTTGCCTCTACAATATGTTATTCTTGAATCATGATACTAACCCTCCACTCCGGCTTCAGTTTTATTAGCCTTGCACTGTTGTTCTTGCTTCTTAAATGTGGGAGAATCCTATGTTGACTGTTGAGGGTTTATATTTCACTAAGTTATTGGAATAAATGATACATAAATGATAAATGACCTCTGTTTTGTAAATTGTAAGTTCTTGACATGTTGCCTAGTGAACAATACAAATTATTATAGGCTTGTAAGTTGTAGCAAATTCCAACTTATGTTATATGTTAGTGTATACTAATTAAATGCCTCAACTGATATCAAACTACTTTTTTCTTTTTTATTATTATTTTGGTGCTGTGTATTAGTCATCATGCTGTCATAACAGTTAAAGATTGCCCTTTACTGCGAAGGAGCATTGGAGTTGGTCTTTTGCAGAATTGCGGCTATTGAGAATATACTAGAGGATGTCAAGCAGCAGGAACACTCATTGGTGTTACAGTTGCAGGAGGCCAGTTCGACTAGGACGGCGAGATGTGGTTTGCCCTAGCTGCAATGAGGGATTTATTCAGGAACTTAACGATATGGTGCATGTTAACCCTCTAGAATTCTTTGGACTAGATAACAATGAAGAGCATGACCAAAGGTTTGGACTTATGGAAACTTTCTCTGCCTTTATGAGGCAGCGAGTGGCCGACAGAAGTCATAGCCATGATATCAGGGCACGATCAAATCCTATTTCGGAACATGGTCCAGGTTTTGCTCCTTTATTGATATTTGGTGGTCAGATTCCTTTTAGATTATCTGGACATGGTGGTTTCGAGGCTCTCTTTAACGGGACTCCTGGTATTGGTCTTACCCGGGGCAACACAGGCGATTATTTCATTGGTCCTGGACTTGAAGAACTGTTTGAACAGCTCTCAGCTAATACTCGGCAAGGGCCTCCACCAGCATCCAGATCCTCTATAGAGGCAATGCCTACTATCAAAATTACACAGAGGCATCTTCGTTTGGATTCACATTGTCCGGTGTGCAAAGATAAATTTGAGGTGGGGACTGAAGCAAGACAAATGCCATGTAACCATATGTACCACTCAGATTGTATTGTTCCATGGCTGATACAGCATAACTCCTGCCCTGTTTGCCGTCAAGAATTGCCGCCACAAGGATTGAGCAGTAGCCGAGGCTCGAATAGCCGAAGTAGAAGCGCCTTTAGTGGCAGTAGCAGCGGCAGGAGTGGAAGGGAGAACCAGGGAAGGCGAAATCCATTCTCATTTTTGTGGCCTTTCCGTGGTTCTAATTCTAGCAGCAATGATAGAGCAACCGGAAGCAGCTCGCCAACACCATCATTCCCTGATAGTAGTCATCACTCGGAGTATTCTGGGTGGCCATTTGAATGACTTTAATGTATGTAAAATTTTTATTTCATTTCTTTTATTTTTGCATTGGAAATGTTATGGACTGGTGCTGATTGCTTGGAGTGGAGTGACATGAAGGTGTGAACTTGTAACTTAATTCTAAAATGGCTAAAAAGAGAACTCCCTTTCCGTTTCAAAATCATACTAATATTCTATGGGCATAAGGGGTATTTTTCTTTGGTCAAATAAGTTTAAAAAAAAAAAAAATTAATTAGAATGTGAATTGGGAAGAATGGTAAGGTGTTTTTTTTTTTTTTTTTTTTTTTTTTTTTAATTATATATATT
>JASCZI010241665.1:282352-292418 GCA_036250425.1 Stylosanthes scabra
GCAAGAACCAGGCACGTGCATAGCATGCATATTCTCCCCCACAACACATCTCTGACCAAAAAGATCTCAAACCACCAAAGTTTTAATCTTTTTCCTTTTGGGTATCTGGGTTCTGAGAGAATTTGTGTGGACAATGCGGAATTTAAGAAGGAGGAGAAGAAGAAGTGTTGGAATGGAAAAGAGAGAAAGAGGTGAAGAAGAAGAAAAAAAGGTTTGTGTCTGTGTCAAGTGTCAACAATTTGATGAAATGAGGTTTACGCGTATCTCGGGTCACGCGTAAACCTCATCTCGGACTACTGACTCCGAGATAAGTAAAGAGGATTTATTTTCGTAAATTTATGTACTCGTACCCATACGTGTAAATTTGAAAATTTTTCTATTTATTTTAAAAAAAAATTCAATTTGATGTCATTTGAATTTTGAGAACCAATTTAATTATAGCCCCAAATTTTAAGGACCATTTTAATATTTAATCAATAACAAGAAGATATACTTTTTATTTTTGTTTTTCATGGAAGAAGATATTATCAATTTTATTTCAGAAATTTATATGGCACAAATATAAATGATGAAAATATAAGTTTTATTAAAAATATTTGTGATTTTACATCTATATATCGAAAAACTCTCTTTATTTGATGACAGATCCAATGCGCTATGCCGCTATGCATGTAGATGATGACACATAATCGATGGGTCGAATAGAAACTTTAAAGCTTGAATATATTTGGCACATTGAATAAATATTCATTGCTTCTGTGGTCGCATATAGTATCTCTGTATATCCTATTGGAGTTTGACCATGGACTACTTTCATCACCTTCCTCTCTATCATGAATGCTGGAAAATAAAAATATATTATTAAAATATATAAGTATTGTTAAAATAAGTCACACTTTTATTATATTTTAATGATATTTTAAATTTTTAAATATAAATGTGATATGTGACAAAAAAAAAAAATCAACCACTAAATTACTCGTTTCTTTTATCGTAAGTAATATAGTATTAAGAAAAATACTTAAATATACTAAAAATATTAATATTTCAATTATTTTAGCATGGGTCTTAATTTATAGATATAATATGAAAAAGTATTAGGAGCTATCAGTTTAGAGTCAACGGTGACCAACTAAAATCCTAATTCTAGCCTCTTCTTTTGTTATTGTCCACGTCGCTTCTTCCTCCTCTCCTTCTCTAGTGTCTGTCAAGAACCTTTCAATGATGTCAGACGATAACACTCAGAAGTGTGTGGAGATGCTGCACGAGACATTGAGGAACATGAGCTTTGATCTTTTGCATCCATGGTTACCGTACAATTACAATCTCTCACCATCTCTCGCTCCTCCTCCCCTCCATTCCGGTGCAATTTGTGGTGGTTGTTGTTTTTGTTGTTGTTGGTGGTTTAAAATTTAAGTGGTTATCGTTGGTGGTGGTGCTAGTAACGGTGGAAGAGTGACGGATGATTAATTTTATATTACGTGAGTGATTATTTTTATTATGTTTGAATAATCATTTTGATTTATTTGGATAATCACACTTATTTATTGGGTTATCAAAGTATTGATTCATATGATATAATATAAGAAGCATTTCTGGTACCAGAACTCCAATGCCATGCATCATCATCGATTATATAATATAT
Source organism: Stylosanthes scabra (assembly GCA_036250425.1). Classification (NCBI taxonomy): domain Eukaryota; kingdom Viridiplantae; phylum Streptophyta; class Magnoliopsida; order Fabales; family Fabaceae; genus Stylosanthes; species Stylosanthes scabra. The sequence goes on from JASCZI010241665.1 coordinate 283,998, forward strand.
ATTTTTTAAAATTATTTAATATCTTTTAATCAACGGTTATAATGTTTAAAGCATCCAGCTGATTTATTTCCTATAATATATATTTGGTGTTAAAATTATTTAAACATAAATATTCCCAATTGCATTTAAAAATGCTCCTTTATGTTATACCAATGAGCGCACACAACTTTTTTGGATAAGTTACCGCCATCGTTGAAAATACAATGCGGTGGATGCATGAGAATTATGCAAGTTGCCGTCATGCAAATATCAACGGCTCGCTATATAAACAAGGTTCATCCCGGGCTATTTTTCACGTCCCAATTAACTAACTCCAAACAAATCCAACAAATTAAAGAGCAATAATAATGACAACAACCGCAGTGTTGTGTCTCCTCCTCCTCTTCATTACATTAACCTCTCAATCCCATGCTTCACAAACGTGCAACGAACATGACAAACAAGTCCTTCTCCAAATCAAGAAAGAAGCCAACAACCCGCCCTTCCTCTCCTCATGGACCCCACACACAGATTGCTGCGACAATTCTTGGAACGGCGTCAGCTGCGGTTACAAAACCAACCGCGTCATGTACATCTCGCTCGCCGGCAACCTCGCCGACCGCCACGCCTTCAAGATTCCACCTTCCATTGGCAACCTTACCCGCTTAGAACGACTGTTTCTGTTCGCATTCCCGAAACTGAGTGGGCCCATCCCTGAATCCATATCCAAGCTCACAAATCTGGAGTTCTTGACCATATCAGATACCGGTATCTCTGGTCCAATACCAAGGTCCTTGGGGAAACTGAAGAAGCTTGTTGACTTGGACCTATCCTTCAACAAACTGTCTGGGACACTCCCTCCTTCTCTATCTCAGTTGCATCTTCTTACAAGGATCGATTTTGACAACAACCTGCTCACAGGTTTCTTTCTTTTTTTCTTAATAAAATGATTCTACACAGTACACACTATCTCGCCATATATCTGTGTGTATATATGCATTGCATGTATGGTTTTAGCATATTTTATACGAATTAAATTTTAATTATAGTCTAAAAAACTTTTACACATGCATGATGCATTGAATTAGATGGCGTCACATAAATAAAAATTATATATTTTTTTTCTATTTATCCCGTGACTAAATATACAAACAAACAGATGTGATTATCTGATTGTGTAAAATTTTTTATAATATCAATTAATTAGAATAAATACATAGAGAGATCTTAGATGATAAATATTTTTTGTCTTATTTTTTAATTAATAGTTTTTAATTTTATATTTTAATAAGTATTTTATATTGTATTTATTTTACTAATAATTAATTTATTTTAACTCTATAATTTATTACTTTAAATAATTTCTACTATTTTTTAAAATAAGAGAACTTAAATATTTGGAAAAATATAATTAGTGATGAAGAATGTTAATCAATCCTTTTTTATTTAGATTTATTTGTTCATTTTGATGACCTTCATGGATTGTGTTATTCACTTATTTGTTGGAAGCTGAAGAATTTTTTTTTTTTTTAAAGGAGATAGTCGACCCCACCTAGCGGGATAAGGCTTTGTTGATGTTGTTTTAAAAGGAGAACCGAAAATTTTTTTATTTTATTAAAATTTCGAATAAAGTCATATTTAGTTTGTATTTCGATAAAATATATAAGTTACACAATTATTTTTTAAATAACTAATAATTTAACATTTTTATATTAGTACTACAATAAATAATTTATAAAAATAATAACAAAAAAATAAATCTTCATTACTTTATATTCTTTTTATTTTAATATATATACAAAAAACATTAATAACATAAAATAATATTCACTATTTTAACGTGATATTTTTAATAAAATAAAACTATTATATTTAAGTTAAGAAAATTGTTTGTAGTGTATGTATTAAGATAGAAGGAATTGTTATATACATAATTATATGTATATGCTAGGCTCTTCTTATAAATTTTTTTACAAAAAGTATTTATTAGTAAAATATTAGATTTGTCTTATTAACCTTGTAAGAATAATTTTGAAAATGCTAAAGATTAATAGTAATCAATCTATTTACATTTTGCATCTCTCATATTGCCTTCTTTTTCATTTTTCTCGGAAAAACAAGTCCACTACATCAACAAATAACTTTTAAGAAATTTATATTTTAACTTAATATCTTAATTAAACAATAAGAGAAATTTTAAAAGTATTAATACAAATTTGTTTCTCATTCCCCTGATTTTTATCTTATTGGCATTATTATTGCAGGTTCAATCCCTGATTCATATGGTTCCCTCAATAACCTATTCACTCTGGCCCTATCAAATAACCTTCTCTCAGGGAGAATCCCAGAGTCCTTAGGAAAGTTGAACAACTTATACTATGTTGGTTTGTCACAAAATGGGCTTGAAGGTGATGCATCCATGCTTTTTGGTTCCAACAAAGGGACAGTTAGGATGTTTCTGTCGAGGAATATGTTGAAGTTCGACCTTGGAAAAGTAGAATTACCTGTGAATCTTACAACGTTAGATGTGAGTCATAATCGAATTTACGGAAAACTCCCTGCTGGTGTGCAGAATTTGGAGTCATTGAATGTGAGTTACAATAAACTATGTGGTGAGATTCCAAAGGGAGGAAATTTGCAGAGCTTTAATGAGTCTTCATACACTCATAATTTGTGCTTGTGTGGGGTTCCTCTTCCAAGTTGCAAGTGATGAAGAATGTTTTCTACAAAGGGATATGTAAGCTGCTATATAGTTAATTTCATATGATCTTGATGAGAGGTTCATGATATCCATTGTGTTTTTATTGTTTTCTGTTTTTCGGTAATTCCATTTTATTTCCAAATGGATGGAAATAATAATGTAATACGGTTTTTAATAATTAATGACAAAGAGTTGGTCACCAATTGATGATTATTACAAAACAGAGAAAAACTAAGAAGATGATTATATATTAATGTTGTGTATATAATCTGCATAATCACTTGAACATTACACATATTTATAGTACATTAATCTCCAAATAACCTATTTCACTGACTAGACAAGACTACCATTATAACCACTATCACTACAACCAATGCCACTATAAACACATTATCATTGCAAAGTAATTATTAAAGTAGCACTCTAAATATTTAATATTATCTAACATCCCCCCTCAAACTCAAGTGCAGACTTGAGTTTGAAACTTATTGAATAACCACGAAATAAAACAACAACAACTGATGATGAAAACACGGTTCAAATAAAAGCCATAAATAAACTGGTGACACGCTCGAAACGGAGAACAGATGAAACTGCCAGAATCAGATGCAGAAGAAATTGCCACAAGGAGACTAACGAATCAACCACAACAGGTGCAGACGAAACTGCCACTGAGAGATACAAACAGAACTGCCAAGGAGAGATGCAGACTTAACTGCCTCGGGAGAGATGCAGACTTAACTGCCTCGAAGAGATGCATACTTAACTGCCTTGGGAGAGATACAGATTGAACTGCCACATAGAAAAGCAGATGGAACTGCTGCAGGAGATCTTGGCAAAACTGCCAAGATGGAGATGAAACTCCCACGGAGAGACTGGTGAAACTGCCGAGGTGGAACTCCCACCTAGAAAGACTGGCGAAACTGTGGAGGTGGATACGAAACTCCCACCTTGAAAGACTGGCGAAACTGCCGGAGATGTGGGGACGTAACTCCCACGGAGAAATTGGCGATAATTACTAGAATCGGAGCACAAATACACCACAAAAGTGTAAAACAGCATGAACGAAGCAGAATTTGGTAAAACAGAGGGCAAAATCAGAATCAAAATACCCAAAAACATTAGGAAGGGTCCTACTTGACCTGCCACATCATCAGACACGTCAGCAGAAAAGTCATCTGACATGTCAGCAGATTGTGGACACGTGTCGAAAAGCTAATTGGAGGAAGGGAGATGCGTCATCCCTGATGTGGCACGGTTAACAAAAAGTCAGGTCAGGTCAAAACGCAAAGTGCCAAACGGGTTCGGGCAAACGTGTGGGTCAGAAACAATTCAAGTCGGTTGAAGAAGCGGGTTGTGGATCGGGTGAGTTGGTCGTGGGTTGCAGAAAGTCAACAATGTTAGGCTGTGACATGGCACGATCTGGGACGTCGATTGAGAAGAAGATCCAACGGCATCTGAACAATCTGGAAATTTGAAGAACATAGGAAGAAGATGATGAATCTAGCAGATTCAGAGGGCGCTTTTGGGCACATTAAAACTCCAATTTTGACGCCATTTGTTGCGTTAGACTCGTGACGGAGAGAAGAATATTTTGGTGTATGCAGTGTCGGAAGTAGACATCGGAAAAATCGCCGGAAAATTGGAGAAAACCGGTGGGTGACATGAAGGAAGGTGATAAATTATGCAACTTTGGGCGGCGATTGACAGAGCGTGGAGGCTCCAATTTCAACACGGTTTGGTGCGTTGGAATCGTTGCAAATAGGAGATTACAATGGTATAATTGGTGACTCAAGGAAATGCCAGAAAAGGGGATGAAAATAGAGACAAAGACACTGACACGAGAAGGAAAAAAATGTGCCAGGAACAAAACAAGGAACTCTGGGTTCATGGAGGAAACCAGGGGTAAATCCCCATCTGAAAAAAAATTGAAAAGAACATAAGCTCTTGATAGCATATTAGGAACTAGAGAGAAGATTAAGAAGATAATTGTATATTAATGTTGTGTATACAATCTGCAATTGAACATTACACATATTTATAGTACACTAATCTCCAACTAACCTATTCCACTAACCAGACAATACTACCATTATAACCATTATAATGATAGTATTGTCTGGTTAGTGGAATAGGTTAGTTGGAGATTAGTGTACTATAAATACGTGTAATGTTCAAGTGATCATGCAGATTGTATACATAACATTAATATATAATCATCTTCTTAATCTTCTCTCTAGTTCCTAATTTTTTTTAAGAAGATGGATTTGTATTTCGTTGTGATCAAATGATTAATTTACAACCTATCTATTTATAGAGCTACAAGATACAACTACTACTATCCACTATCAATAATCTAATATTATCATAACCTAACTACCACAATCCACTAACTAAACAATATCATTAGCTATATCACTACTAACAACTCACTACACTAACTAAACATTATCATTAGCTATACCACTACTAACAATCCATTATTATCTAACATATCATTATTATTCTATACCACCATAACATTATTTAATATACCACCGTTGTGTATCAGAGTTATATATATGTGGTGAAACTAACAACAATAGAGATAAGAAGAATGGAATTGACACACAATATTTTACGTGAAAAACCCTTTGAAGGGTAAAAAACCACAGACAAGATAAGAAGATTTTCATTAATATGGGAAATATTACAATCTCTCTAATGATTAGGAAAGAACCATAACACTCTCTCTAACACTAGGAGAATCAACTCTTGTGAACTCTCACTAACAAGAATACTCAAGAGACTTGTTTGAAGATTGGATGCTAGAACACTTGGTGAGAACCCCTATTTATGCTAGATGATGAAGGTAAGTGGTTGCTAATGATCTAATATTTAATCCTCCACTTACTTAGTGTTCTAATCACTAACTAATGCTCACCCCACCATACACATAGGTTAAACTTCAACAACCAACTATTATTAGCACTTTAATTCTATACCACTAAATGTTATAGTGATATTAGATAATATTATATAATGTTATAGTGGTAGACATGTTAATGTGTATGGGTTGTTGTATGGTAAGTGTGAGCTGTTGTGTGAGCTGTTCATGTTAGTGGGATTAGTTAGGTAAGGATTTATAATCCTATAAATAGGTTAGTTCATGTATTGTAAATTACACCATCTTTCAATAATGTAATCCTTATATTGAGCTTCCTTTTTGGTTCCTATCATGGTATCAGAAGCTTTGGTTTCTATTTTTCGATGAAGAACCTAAGCTCCATTGTTCTGAGTTGAATAACATTGTCTTTCTCCGCCGTTCTGTTCATCGCTTTCTGGTTCTGAGTGTTTTTTTTCTGGTGAAGAACATCTTCTTCCCCCCATTTCTGTTCCTCCATTGTTGATTTCCCAAGTTCATGTTGTGATCTTCCGAGTGTGCATCAAGAAACCGCATCTTCAAAACAGCCTTCACGCGCTGTCATGCGCTGCCTATCGCCGGTTGTGTTCATCAGCTTCGAATTTCAGCCCAGTTGTTTCAGCAGCCGTCCGATTGTGTTTGTTATTCAACGGTCTAGATTGATTATAAGAGGAATATTCCAACTTTATTCCTTTATAATCACAGCCGTAGGATTAGTTTTTCAGATCAACGATCAAGATCTTGTTTTTATTTAAACGCAACCTGTCAGATTACCGACCTGTGACAGACTCGCACTTGACCCGTTTTCTTCAGCCCGCGTCTCGACCCGCCTGAGGATCCGATCTGGTTCTGACCCACGCCTCGCCCCGATCCACGTGGCCTCCTACTCAGCTCTGACGCGCCAATCTGCATCTGACACGTGTCACTCCTCATGCTGACGTGTCAGATGACGTGGTACCTTATGTAGGACACTTCCCAAGGTTTTTCGATGTTCTGTTTCCAATTTTTCGATTTGTTTTACCGAATTCTTCTCCGATCTTACTGTTTTAAACTCTTTAGGTGTCTTTGTGCTTCGTTTCTGGCCGTTTCGCCATTCTCTGTGGGAGGTCCGTCGCAACATCTCTAGTAGTTTCGCCATTCTCCGTGGGAGGACCGTCGCCGCATCTCCGGTAGTTTCGCCATTCTCCGTGGGAGGACCGTCGCCGCATCTCCGGCAGTTTCGCCATTCTCCGTGGGAGGTCCGTCGCCACATCTCCATTTTTGGCAGTTCCGTCTGCACCGTTGCTTTTCGATCTATAGCAGTTTCGCCTGTTTCTCTTTGGGAGTTCCATTCTCACCTAAAAGTTTCAACAGCATCTCTTGACAGTTAATTCGGTATTTTGTCTGTATCAATGTCTTTGTTGCATTTTCTTGTTTCCGCAGTGTTGCCAATCTATTTACCGTTGTTTTCAATAATTTCACACTTGAGTTTGAGGGGGGATATTAGATAATATTAAATAATGTTATAGTGGTAGACATGTTAATGTGTATGGGTTGTTCTAGGGTAAGTGTGAGCTGTTGTGTGAGCTATTCATGTTAGTGGAATTAGTTAGGTAAGGATTTGTAATCCTATAAATAGGTTAGTTCATGTATTGTAAATTACACCATCTTTCAACAATGTAATCCTTATATTGAGCTTCCTCTTTGGTTCCTATCAGTTATAAATAGGTGTAATGTTAATTGTTATACACATCATTCAGAAATGTAATCTCATATTCAGTTCCTCTCTTTGGTTTCTATCATATTAGATAATATTAATAATAAGATAATGTGGTGGTCGTAATGGAATGCAGTAGGTGAGTGTTGATAGTGGATTGTAGTAGGTGAGTTTAGTAGTTGAATGTAATGTTATAAATAGGTGTAATATTAATTGTTATGCACATCATTCAGAAATGTAATCTCATATTCAGTTCCTTTCTTTGGTTTCTATCATGGTATCAGGAGCATTGGTTACAATCTTCTTATTCTGGACTGGTCATGTTCTTCTTCCTCTAGCATATGTTTGTTAGCATATTTCCTTTTCTTCTAGCCATGTTTTCTAGCTTATTTCATCCAATGTAAAGTGCCTTATTCACTCAATGTTACACCATTATATTCCACTTGTCGTCTTGAGTTCAATGCACCAAACAGTGTTGAAATCAGAGCCTCCACGCGCCGCCAATCTCCGCTCAAAGTTGTTGCCTTCATCATCCTCTTCATGTCCCCAGTCCCTTTTCTCCAAATTTCCGGCCACTTTTCCCAAGTCTACTTCCGACAACGCATCACAAAAATGTTCTTCTCTCCGTTACGATTCCAACGCAACAAACGGTGTCAAATTCCGATACCAGACGCGTCGGTAATGGCCGCCGGAAGTCTCATGGACGCCACCCTCCTTCTTCTTTAACAACTTCAACTCAACCAATTCCCATATTTAATCTGGGCCGTCTGAGCTTTTATCATATAAATGGTCCAGATCCTTTAAATTATTGGTTCAATATAATTCGGTTCGATTTAACCATCTCCGATCCAGTTGGATTCTCTATGAATCGGTTTGCTGTTCCATCGACCAGATCCGGTCCAACCGAAAATTTTAACCGGTTCGTTGCTGACTCACTCTATGCTGATGTGGCGTTATAATGGTAGACATGTTAATGTGTATGGGTTGTTGTAGGGTAAGTGTGAGTTGTTGTGTGAGCTGTTCATGTTAGTGGGATTAGTTAGGTAAGGATTTGTAATCCTATAAATAGGTTAGTTCATGTATTGTAAATTACACCATCTTTCAACAATGTAATCCTTATATTGAGCTTCCTCTTTGGTT
>JASCZI010241665.1:292428-311494 GCA_036250425.1 Stylosanthes scabra
CAAACTCGAGGTGGAGCTAGTGAGACCATCTTGAGTTTGGATACTAGTTGTTGAAAACGTGTTGGATGAGACGTATAGCACCAATGAGGAGTTGTTGACAGACAAAATGACAATCAATCTCAATATGTTTCATGCGCTCATGAAAGACGTCATTATGAGCAATTTGGATAGCGCTTCTGTTATCACAGTAGAGATCAGTGGGAGATAGTTGACAGACACCCAAATCTTGAAGAAGCCAACGAATTGCAACGACTTCAGCAGTTGTGTCAGCTAGAGCACGATATTCGGCTTCAGTACTTGATCGAGCTGTTAAAGTTTTGCTTCTTGGTACGCCAAGAGATGAGTAAGTCACCAAGAAACAAAACAATAACCAGTAGTAGATCGTCGATCAGTAGGATCACCAGCCCAATCAGCGTCGGAATATGCATGAAGAGTCAAAGAAGATTGAGCAGAAAAATGAAGACCTTGAAATATGGTACCTTTGATGTAACAAAGAATTCGAAGAACAGCCGCATAATGATTAGTGCAGGGAGCAGATAAAAATTGACTAACAACATGAACTGGATAGGCAATATCCGGTCGAGTAACAGTTAGGTAAACAAGACTGCCAACTAACTGTCTGTAAAGAGTGGGATTATCCAAAGGATTTCCATCCATGGGGGTGAGACGAACATTAGGCTCAAGGGGAGTCGACTTAGTTCGATTATCCGTAAGCCCTGAACGAGAAAGAAGATCTGATGCATACTTTGCTTGAGAAAGATAGATTCCATCATCTGAAGAAATAACTTCAAGTCCTGAAATATGGTACCTTTGATGTAACAAAGAATTCGAAGAACAGCCGCATAATGATTAGTGCAGGGAGCAGATAAAAATTGACTAACAACATGAACTGGATAGGCAATATCCGGTCGAGTAACAGTTAGGTAAACAAGACTGCCAACTAACTGTCTGTAAAGAGTGGGATTATCCAAAGGATTTCCATCCATGGGGGTGAGACGAACATTAGGCTCAAGGGGAGTCGACTTAGTTCGACTATCCGTAAGCCCTGAACGAGAAAGAAGATCTGATGCATACTTTGCTTGAGAAAGATAGATTCCATCATCTGAAGAAATAACTTCAAGTCCAAGAAAATAACTGAGACATCCGAGATATTTCATCTCAAAATGTTGATGAAGACTTATTTTAAGATCAGTGATCCCATTAACATCATCGCCAGTAATGATCATGTCATGCACATACAATAGCAACAGTACAATACCGTGATCACTTTTGCGAACAAAAAGTGCATTATCATGAGGACTGCAAGTAAAACCAAGATTGCAGATAGTGTTGCTAAAATTTTCAAACCATTCTCGAGGAGCTTGTATAAGACCATACAACGCCTTTTGAAGCAGACAAACTTTGTTTGGGGAACAAGAATATTCAGGAGGAGGTTTCATGTAGACCTTCTTCTTTAAGTCACCATTAAGAAAATCATTTTTCATATCCATCTGACTAAGAGACCATTTTCGGACTGCAGCAATAACAAGAAGTGCTCGAATAGTTGTGAGACGAGCAACTGGAGCAAAGGTCTCCTCATAATCAATACCATACTCTTGAGTGCATCATTGAGCAACTAAGCGTTCCTTATAACGATCAATTGATCCATCTGAGCGAGTCTTAATCTTGTACACCCACCTACTACCCACAGTTTCTTGATCAGAAGGAGGATCAACCAAATCCCAAGTTTGTGCCTTATCTAATGCTTGAAGTTCTTCCTGCATTGCTGCTTGCCAATTGGGATCTATAGAGGCCTCTTTATACGACCTGGGTTCATGTTGGTGAAGGATAGTAGCAAAACAATGATAATCACGAAGATGAGATGGTGGATTTCTTACCCTAGAAATTCGAGTGGTGGTAGAAAAAGGAGTTGGAGGAGCATGATCATCAACCAGACTTGGAGTATCAGGAGTAGTCATAGGAGGAGAAACCTGAGGAGAAGAACTTGACATCGTAGCTTCATTATCATCAATAGGAAACGAATCAACATTAGGAGTTGTAAAAAATGGTGACGCAGTAAAAAAAAATGGATTTAAAAGAGGAAAAACTAGAAAACATATGATGTTTCCAAATGATAACATGACGAGATATACGAATGCGTTGAGAGATAGGATCCCAACAACGATACCCCTTGTGTTCAGTTCCATAACCAAGAAAACAACACAAACGTGCCCGAGGTTCAAGTTTGGTATGTTCATGGGGTTGAAGAAGAACAAAACATGCATAACCAAAAACACTAAGATGGCTATAATCTGGAGATCTATGATAAAGACGTTCAAAAGGAGTAGCATTACCAAGAACAGAAGAAGGAAGAAGATTGATAATGTGAACAGCAGTGAGAACAACTTCACCCCAAACACGTTTAGGACAAGAAGAAGAGATAAGCATAGCACGAATTGAGTCAAGGATATGACGGTATTCACGTTCAGCTCGTCCATTTTGTTGAGATGTACAAGGACATGAAAATTCTGACAAAGTTCCCTGTTCAGCAAGGAAGTTCAAAAGTTTCGTATCTCGATATTCCATAGCATTATCTCGGCGAAAAACTTTAATGACTTTGGAAAAATTTGTTTTAATCATAGTAGCAAATTTGATGTATATAGAAGGCAACTCATTGCGATTAGACATCAAATAAACCCGAGTAAAACAGGAATAATCATCAATAAAAATTACAAAGTATCGAGCCCCGCCCATAGAAAATGCCGGAGCAGGACCCCAAACATCAGAATGTATTAGATCAAAAGGAGAAGATGCAAGACACGCACTATGAGGAAAACATAGAGATGGTTGTTTTGCAGTTTGACAAGAAATGCAATCAAAAGATTCATTATTGACAGAACCTAAAACTCCATGAGACACAAGAGGACGCAATTTTCCTAAAGAACAATGAGCTAGACGACGATGCCACAAATGAATAGTTAAAGGAGAAGAAATAGCACAGAGTTTTATTGTAGATGGAACATGAAGATCTTTTAGCTCAAAGAGTCTCCCAACCTTAGACCTAGTCCCGATAATTTGTCTCGTCTGACGATCCTGCACATAGCAACCAGAGGCAGAAAAATGGACATCATAACCAAGCTCAACTAATTGACCAATACAGATTAAATTGAAATTTAATTTGGGTATAAAATAGGTATCGAGAAGTGTTAAGTTAGGTTGAGAAATGGATCCCTTATGTTGTACAGACAAAAGAGATCCATCAGCAGTATGAATAGAGGGTGCAAAAGAAGTGGCAGAAAGAGAGGAAAAGGAATGACATTGAGGAGACATATGATTAAAACAACCAGAGTCAAAATATGATTTTGAATTACCTGGAGCAGTGGATAAAGCAGGAGAGTTATTACCAGAGAGTGAGAGTAGTTGTTTCAAAAAACTTTCGACATGAGATGTCAAAATCAGTGACGGAGGAACAGAAGAAGAGACATTAGTAGCAACAGCAGTAATAGGCACAACTTTAGAAAGTGAATGATTTTTGTTCAAATTAGGGCGTGGTGGACGAGTAGGACAAGCGTTGATCAAGTGTCCAAGCTTCTTGCAGTAGTGACAAAACAGGGCTGAGCAGTTAGGTGCAATGTGACCTTTCTGCTTATATTTTCGACATTCAACATTCAAAAAAGAGATGTCCAGAACGATTGCAATGTCGGCAAAACTTTGTCTTTTTGTCCGGAACGGCAAAAACATTCTCAGTTTTGGATCGGGTAAGACAGAGACGAGTTTCCTCCGACTTGAGACGAGGGAGAGCATCTTCAAGACTTGGCAAGGGACTTTGATGAAGAAGAGAGGCCCTGACTGGTTCGTAGTCATTTGTAAGTGCCATGAGGAATTGAATGAGGCGCGTATGATTGTGATAATCCTCATATGATTTAGCATCAATGGCATCTTTTAGAACAGACTCACAAGAAGTTAATTGATCCCAAATGAGTTCCATTTGAGATAGAAACTCATAAATAGGTTGTCCCCTCTCTTGCTTGAGACTATGAAGCTCCTTGAGAAGTTGATATTAATGCGAGAGATCTGCAATAGTATAGCGCTTAGCGAGATGATCCCATATCTCTTTAGCTGTTTCAAATCGACCAAATTGTAGATGAATACCAGGAATGGATGTATTCCGAAACCAAGTGATAATCTGATGATTTTTGCTGTCCCAATCTTCTAACTGAGTTGCAAAATCTTTATCAACATCTTCTTGAGATTTTGCAGTAGGATCTTTAGATTTGTCTGTAGCAGCAATAACAGCTTTAACGGGACAAGCAATATCTCCGGTTACGTATCGCCACAACTTACGTCCTTTGAGAAAGCCACGTATGGCTTCAACCCAATGATTATAATTGGATCCATTTAAAAACACTGGAATCGATTGATAGATTTCTTGTTTTTCCATGAAATGAGTGAAGAATATCACCAAAAAATGTAAGATGCTGCAAGATGCAATGAGAATTTGATAAAACAGACGCCGAAAATGGATAGAACACACTAAAAAACTTTAGGAGTGGTCTATATCGGATGACACGTCAGTATACACGTCAGTAGCCACGTCAGCAGACACATCAACGTGAAGGACACATGGCAGGAGTTGATTTGGTGGAAACGAGACACGTCAGCGATGACGGAGCAGGCTAGGTGGCACGGGTCGAGGCGCGGGTTGGATTCCGAGCCGGATAAACACGTGGGTCGTGTTTAAGAAGCGGGTCGAGAAACTAAGTCGGATAAACACGTGGATCGTGTTTAATGAGGTGAGCGATCTGGACCGTTGATTTCAAAAAAGAATCCAACGGATGCTGAACGATCTGGAAATTCGATGTAGTGGATGAACACATACGGAAAGGGGTGGAGCATGATGGCGCGTCTCAATTCCTATGAGGACGCGGTTGTCTGCGTTGCACTCGGGAGAGGGAGAAGTTTACAACAAGGTGGGTGGTAAGATCATATAACAAACGAGAGAGAAACAAGAGATGAACAAAACAAGAACGAAGATGAAGGTTCTTCTCAAAAAAAAAGAAAATTAACCACAAGCTTCCGATACCATATTACAAAACAGAGAGAAACTAAGAAAATGGATTTGTATTTCGTTGTGATCAAATGATGAATTTACAACCTATCTATTTATAGAGCTACAAGATACAACTACTACTATCCACTATCAATAATCTAATATTATCATAACCTAACTACCACAATCCACTAACTAAACATTATCATTAGCTATACCACTACTAACAACCCATTATTATCTAACATATCTAACAATGATAACTTTGAACAACTGAACTCCTTTTTCTTGTTTTTACTTGAAGATCTTTCAATTCCATTAGCCTAGTAAGAACGTTGTTAGTTTAAAATCCAAGGGCAGTCTAAAATAGTTCTTACATATACAAAATAGGACAATAGACTTTGACATTTCTACAATTGACTTCGACCTATTAATAATAGGTAAGAATAATGTTAGAGAGACTTCACCCTATTATTTATTTATTTTCTTTTTACAAGAAAATAATCCTAAACATTCATGAAGAATCAAATCCTATTGAAGAATAGAATAAAGATCACACCAAGACTCTAGCCATTCCGCTTGAGGAAGAGATAGCCTAGCTGCAATTTTAGACATGGCGTCAGCCATATTATTAGTCATTCTGCTGCAGAAGTTCGTGAATTTTGGCAACAAGATCACCATTCATGGCCACATTAAGGATATGAAAACATTGCGCAGCTAAGAAAGCATGAACGTTATCAATCTCGCACAGTACTTCACCAAAACCATTCTCCCAGACTAGAAGTGTGACCATTCTCCCAGGCTAGAAGCATTCGATGCCAAAGAGCAAACAACTCACAACGAAACACACTGCACACAATCTAAAGGAATAGAGCCAGACAATATATAATCCATCTTCCGAGAATTTAAAATAACCGACTAAAAATCCACATTACTTGTACATAACATACATTCATAATTATATATTTATAACATTCAAATTATTTATTTATTTTAGCAATAATTAATTAACACCAAAATTCTTTTGGGTTATTTGGACTCATTTTCACTGTTTCTCAAACATTTTTCATAGGTAATTGCAAGTGGTGGGCTATCACAAAAAAAAAAGCCTTATGATATATACCAGCTATGGTAATAATAATAAAATGAACCAACTTGGGTTAGTCTAGTGGTCAGCCCACTAGTCCGTTTAAGTAAGTGTCGGGGTTTGAATCCCGCCTTGTATATGCAGCAATCCATTGGTCAGCAACAAACCCTTAAATGGAGCTCAGATCCACGATGAATTAGTTCTTAACCTATCGGGTTGGGGGACACCATGGGCAACCAAAAAAGAAATAATAAAATAGCTAGGGCATTAGCCTAGTGGTGGAGGGTATACTCCAAGAAGTTGCATTTAAAAGGGAAGGGGTTCGATCCCAATGGACTGAAATGTGAAAATGTGATGTGCGTGAGTAGAAAATAATAATAATAATAATAATAAAATGGATAATATTACTGTAAAGAGGAAAATTAAACGAAGAATAAAGATCACTTGTCTTATCATACAAAATATTAAAAAAAGTAAAAACATTATATACAATATACACTTTTTTTAAAAATTTAGTTACAATCTATATTTTTACCCAACTTTTTCTCCTTCTTACAAAAAATTTCCTAACAAAAGAACTCTTAATGCTCATCTTTTGGTTCGGAACCATCTTAGCTTGTGGACCAGTCCATTATTCATATTCATCATAATTAATAAAAAAAATTTAATATAATTTCTTTGTTCATAAACCATATTGATTAATAGAATAAAATAGTTATGCTGGATCATTTTTTACTTCCGGTCAAGATATCAAATTTTATATTGTCTAAAATAGAAAGCATAAAAATATTTATAAGTGCGATATAATTTTTATATTCGAACTAACTTTTAAATAAAATAATATTCATTTAATTTCTTACATAATATCATAATTAAATTAAAGCAAACACAATTTAAAAAATAGTTATTGTACCACCCTCACATCACATATAAAGTCATGCAATAAATTTCACACTCCAATTTTTGTTATTAAGTATGAATTACGAAATAAATTAAGTCCACTTAATTTTTTACCTGAAAAGTTAAATTTTTTTTTAAAGAAATGCAACTATCAAAAAAAGAAATTTTAAAATGCATAAAACAATGAATAAATATCGTTCACATACAAAACTATATCGTTCAATTCGTGAATTGATGGAAACCCTCGTTTTTGCAACTATATTTTTTATTTCAATTATAAATTAAATATCGTTCATTGTTAGCCCCATACTCCGATTGAATAAAATAAATGCACTTGCTCCAGCTGTAAGTCTCCACCATTTTTTCTGAGAGAACAATGTTGCATGACCAGCCGTTATCACAAAAAACATCACATATATTGATGTGCCAACTTTCTTTTACTTGCTGTTTCTTTGTAGGTCCCATTTCAGCTATGTATGTTCTTCATAAATCATAATCAAATACTACTCTCAAGTATCAACCGCCCTGAAGCCAACTAAATTTATCCATAAAATAGTAGATTTGTCATCAAAGTGAAACAAGTCAAAAAACAATAACATAACAATGTTATTATAATACTTCTCTCCCAATAATATATACATATGTTGATCTCATTATTAATTTCTGCTTGAAATCAATACATACATAATAAAAATTATAAAAAAAAAAATGAAGGAGGAGATTGTTAGGTGCTGCGAAACAAAGTTTTTCATCAACATAGGTGTGAGTGGGTTGTTGGTGATTTTTGCTGGATTAATGTCAGGCCTCACTTTAGGACTCATGTCAATGAGCATCGTTGATCTTGAAGTTCTTGCTAACTCTGGTTCCCCCAGAGATCGCAAATATGCTGGTAAGAATGAATTAATCTAGGTGTACTATTGTATATAGGATAGCATCCTAATTTAGTTTTTACTTATGGATTTCAGAAAGAGGTATGAACTTCTTGTATAAAATCTCATAACTAAATGAATAAATGGTTATTGAATAATTTATTTGGCTTAATTACAGCGAAGATATTGACTGTTGTGAGAAATCAACATTTGTTGCTCTGTACTCTGCTAATTTGCAATGCAATTGCCATGGAGGTACAACAATAACATAATCATGTGTTTATTTAATTAATTAATCAGAATTCAGAAATAACATTTTATTAAAATAAAGATTATTGATTTTGTTAGGCACTTCCAATCTTTCTTGACAAGCTTGTCAATGCGCTGGGTGCTATCCTCATTTCTGTCACATTAATTCTTCTCTTTGGTGAGGTAAGAAATTAAAGATGCTTCATTCCCCATGAAAATTATAAATTTTGTTAGAATTAGTGATCTAACAACTTTTTGTTTCTGCTCAATAGCATTGTTTTTTCCCTTATTCTTTACATACTATACATTCATATCACAGCTTATAAGGCATAATCTTCCAACTTCTGTAACCAAGTCCATCCCCTTCACCCGCCCTAATTCAATTATAGAACGGGAATATTTGTAGGTTGATGCCTCAACAACTTAAATCGAATATGCTCTCGTACCATATTAAAATTGAGGTTGAGTGATCTAACCTACTAAAGCACGGATACTTTGCTGAGTTACCATATCTGGGTGTTGAATACATTTTAGATATCACACATATTTAACACTCATCCAACACACGTGTTTTCTATGTTCCAATAAAAAATAAAAAATATTTCTCCATACACATTTGACACACCCAAAGATCATCGTGAGTCCGTGATAATTTTTATAATTGACACCTAAAAACCATCGCCCTAACTCAACAACTTAGTTTTTAGGATTTAAGATTTGTGAAATATCTGACAGGAAACTATTTTGTATTTATGTTGAGTTATTCAACTTGCTATATATACAAACATTGTGTATCTAAAATATATTTACTTTAATTTTTTTTTTGGTGAAGATTATACCCCAATCAGTTTGTACTCGGTATGGTTTAGCAATTGGTGCAAAAGTGGCTCCAGTTGTTCGTGTTCTTGTATGGATTTGTTTCCCTGCTGCTTTTCCAATTAGCAAGGTGACACATGCATGCATTATTCAACAAAATTTGGGTAGATATATATATATAGAATTTTTTATTTTTATTTTTCTCATCTCCTTGGTTTTATTTACGTGTACTTTTTTGTGTGGAATAATTACAGTTGTTAGACTATTTGTTGGGTCATCGAAAAGAAGCCCTTTTCCGCAGAGCAGAGTTAAAGACACTTGTGAATTTGCATGGCAATAAGGTAATTAAATAGCTGAATTCTAATTTATCCTTTAAGGATGAAAGGATAAGTTACCTCTTTCACTTATTTTCTCTTTCACTCTGAAAAAAGATTAATATACTTAGGATGACCTTGTGTCACTGTTGATAATTAGATGATCTATATATATATTTATTCTTTTCTTTTTTATATAAAATAATTCTCGCAAAGAATCTAGTTTCGGATAACTAGAATTTGAGAGAAATGAAGATGAAATAGATTAGGAAATGAAGAATTTGAGAGAAAACAGAATTTCATTCTTTCTAATTTTTTCATGTATAAAATGCAAAGGGTACATAAGCCGCCATTTTAAAAAAAAAAAAACACATACACAAGGTAACTTCAACCCGGCAAAACAAGAATTAACTTACTATAGATTTAATCTTTGTTTAAGAATTTATCGCTTACTCATATATTATTGTATATACAGGGTGGAATTTGAACTCTCAGTATCTGTTTAAATAGACTAGTTAGTGAGTGATATTTGACCAAGTTTTTCCATTGTTGTTATGCCTTTGTATTGAGGACTAGAAATGGAGAGAATGATTCTTCTTTCTTTCTCATTTTTTATTTTATTTTTTATTTTTATTACAGAGGAGAGAATGATTTCATATTTTCATTACTTGGTGACAAGTAGAGGAGATATATATAGACATGCAGAAACAGGGTAGCTTACCGGAAACAGAATTAACTAATTGTTTACTTCAGCCTAACTAACTAACTAACCATCTAACTACTAAAATATTAACTAACTTGACTCCCTTATATAATGCAATCATCCACCTTAATAATTCTTCATATTGGAATCATACTCCTTCCTTCTCTAATCCTATGATTTTATACAAAAATGAGAGAAATTAATCTGAATTAAAAGTAATTAAAACATCACAATTATTTAAAAGAAAATATTAATTCGGCATACGATGTAATCACTAGTATTTATTTCTCTCACTCTTATAAAATAAAATTTCAACTTATTTAAATCTCTATATTTTTTAATTTAATTTTGATTTGCTCTTTTAATGAATTTAAAAATTAATTACTTTTGCTAATATAACAATATGAGATTAGTCGTTTGTATAATACTCTTTTACAATAACATCGTAAGAAATTTAAATTAACATTTTTTCTCCAAAACATTCAAGCTTACCTGTTTTTGTTGTTGGTATTCCATGATGAATTAAAATTAGGCTGGAAAAGGTGGAGAACTAACACATCATGAAACAAGTATCATCTCTGGGGCTCTTGAACTTACTGAGAAGACAGCCAGTGATGCCATGACTCCCATAACTGAAATCTTTTCTATTGACATCAATGCAAAGTTTGATAGGTAAATAAACGACTCTCTCAAAACAACATACATATATATTAAGCAAGATTTGAAACAGAGAATATCAAAATTAAGATAAATACTAGGGAGATAAAGATATAAAATTATGATATTTAACTTAACTTCCATGATTTTATATGTACATATATAACATTTATAATTAAAAAGACCATTACTGAGCAGGCAATTGATGAATGATGTATTGGAGAAAGGGCATAGCAGAGTACCAGTCTACTATGAACAGCCTACAAATATTATCGGACTTATCTTGGTATATTATCTCTTATTTTCCGTTCTTAATTAATGGATTATACTAGCTGTACATTAATATCAGTCACCAAAATTAGCCTCTAGTATATAATACATATTGAAATATAAAATACACATTAAAAATGAATTAAACTACATATTCATTTTGAATAATTCTATTTGTACACCAAAATCAGTCATCAAATCAACTATCATTATATAACACACATTAAAATACAAAATACATGTGTAATTTAACTTATTTTTGGTTTGTATTTAGTATTTTCATGCGCATTATACATTGGTGGCTGATTTTGGTATACATTTAACATAACTCATTTATTTTATATTTCAATGTATATTATATATACATGATGACTGATTTTAGTTGTTGATTTTAATGTGCAAATAAAATTCTTGAAATCGTCAATGTTCAAAACTTATTTTTCCATGGGATGATCAGAACGACTTAATTACTAAATCTAACTATTAAGACGACTATAAAATATTTAAAACTAATTCGTGATTACAAAAGAGTGTTTCTATTAGATAAATGTACTTAGTCAATAATTGGTTAGATTTGTCTAACAGAAACATTTTTTTTATGGTTAGAAGTTAATTTTAAATATGGTCAAAATTAGTTGAAAATAATAGGACATAGTTATATACTTATATCAATTTCTTTGGCAACTTTTTTGGTTAATTAAACTAAACTAATTTGTAGTCTATATATGCATCCATGTTTGTCAATTTCAGGTTAAGAATTTATTAACAATTGACCCAGAAGATGAAGTACCTGTGAAGAATGTGACCATAAGAAGAACTCCAAGGTATCCTCTAAAAATGTTTTGTGGTTATCAACACAAATTAAATTCATGCATCTAAATACTATTGCTACACATATTTGCAGGGTTTCTGAAACGATGCCATTGTATGATATTTTGAATGAGTTTCAAAAGGGATTTAGTCACATGGCTGTTGTTGTAAGAAGGCATGGTGCCAAGCAAGAGCTTCATCAACAATCTTCAGACAGTAGTAGTGCCCTTGCTGGTAATAATAATAATAAGCACAATAGCTATCAAAATTGAATCAGTAATTGGCTTAATTAAAGTATTAGGCTATTAGATTAGTGCTTCAATTGATAAGTTGTTGGTGGAATCATTTTAAGCCGGTAATAATTAAGCAAATGAATTAATTTATGTGTATCATTGTATACATTCG
This sequence comes from Stylosanthes scabra, assembly GCA_036250425.1. Lineage (NCBI taxonomy): Eukaryota > Viridiplantae > Streptophyta > Magnoliopsida > Fabales > Fabaceae > Stylosanthes > Stylosanthes scabra. Next base: position 304,538 of record JASCZI010241665.1, read on the forward strand.
TACACACCATTTAGTAACACAGAAAAATATAAGTGTTAGCACATAAATATAAATTTTTTCGTGCTAATATTTATATTTTTCGGTATTACCAAATGGTGTGTACAGATGTGTATAATGGTATATGTAGTATTACCGTTAAGCAAACATATAAAATTATAACAAAAATTAAAATTAAAATAATAAAAAATAAAGCAAATACAAATGATAATCTATATTTTAAAGTGTCCGCTATTATAATAAACAAATTTAAAATTATCAGAGTGATAAATTAGAGATATGCAAAGCCTATACTATAATGCATTTAAATCGTGAGTTTAATTTTAATGGACTAACTTACGTGGTCATTCTATTATATTCATGTGTTTAAATGACTTTTGAAGTGATGGGTTTAAAAATTAGTTATTTATAGTACGTGACAATAGGTGTAAAACTTTTTTAAAATGACTGCACAACAAAGTTAAATGACTAAAACATCTATGAGATACATAATAAATTAATAAGTAATTGCCCTATGATCAAAGGTAAACTTTTTTTTTTCTTTTCTATTAACTAAGCACATGTCCTACATCCCTAAAAAATAAATTTAATTAACTAATCTCTCAAACATATCAAAATTGGTGATTACTATACCTTTTTTTTTTGGTGACTAGTGATTACTATACTTTGAAATAATCTCTGCATACTTCAATAGTCATAAATCAAATGAAAAAATAATGTGCACTTTTGTTTTTGAATTGATAAAACTTAACAAAATGTAAATAATTTTATTTGGTAAAATCATAATATTTTGTTATGACTTACGAAGTAAGTAATATTACTCTATTTCAAGTGAGAATTCACCTAAATGAATATGACTTGTCACAATATAAATGCTTACATGTTGTTTGACTACTCTTTTTTTTTTTTTTTTTCATTATAAATGCTTTTATAGTAGAGTCATTGAAAGAGGTGAAGGTGGATATTATTGATGCTGAAAAGCCTCCACAAGGGATAGTTTTGAGAAATAGGAGGCTGCCACTACATAAAAGGAAAAGCCTTGTAAACTCAAAGTCAATGAGTGGTTCTAGAAGTAAAAAATGGTCAAAGCATATATACTCTGATATTTTGGAGATTGAAGATGGAAACCCACTCCCAAAACTCCCTCAAGAAGAAGCAGTTGGAATCATTACTATGGAAGATGTTATTGAAGAGCTTTTACAGGTATATATCACTTAGGGTGTCAAACGAGCCGGTCCTATCTATCCGACCAAAAGTCCGTCCCGCCTCGCCTTTTGTGGTGGTCTTGAAATCCCAACCCGCCCCGTCTAATGGCGGGATAGCGGGTTAGCTCGCCATTTTTTATTTTTTTTTAAAAATAATTAAATTTATTTTAAAAAAATATAATTTCACAAATATTTCAATAATTTATAATATTTAATTAAATATTATCCAAAATATCTAATTAAATATTATTTTTTTAATATAATTAAAAAAATTTAAATAACTTATAATATATTTTACAAATTAACTAATTATTTTCTTAATTCTTTAAAAAGTAGAGGAAAAATGAGGTCAAGCGGGCTAGTCCGTCCCACCCCGTCCCGTGGGCTAAAGAGGACAGGTTAGACGAGTTTTATTATTAACGCAATCTTGAAAAATCTTAGCCCGATCCGTCTTTTTTAGTGGGTTAAGCGGGCCGGTCCGACGGATTTAGACCCATTTGACAATAGTTGTAAATCGGACCGGACCGACCGGTTCGACCGAAAATCGAGAAACCGATAGCCTGTCTAGTCTGATTTGACTTCAGTATCAGAGGTGCAGTTAAACCGTCCTGAACCGTTTAAAACTGCTCGAGTCAATGCGGGTCAATGGGCTGTGCCGCGCTTGTGCATGGAAGGACCCATGCCTGATGATTCGTGGTAGGAACGCCCCATGTATATTCGAACCCAGAACTTGGGTGCAAACACTAAGCTTCCATGCCACTGAGCTATCAACAATTTTGGTTATATGTAATCAAATTAATACATATATACTTAAAACGTTAGTTAACATATGATAATATTTTTTTAAATGTTAAGATAATATTTTTCTATTATTTATTTTTATAATTATAATATTTAATATAAAAATGAATATATTAATATACACAAATTAAAAAAATCTTATATTAATAATTTATTTTTTCTTTCAATGTTATAAGATATTTATTAATATTATTTTTCTAATAAATACATGTAATGGATAATAATATAATATATAATTTTATTAATAAAGTATTAAAATTTGAAAATAATATTTTTTACAACTATGACTAAGACTATTATTTTTAATTAATTAACTATATTTTTCATAATAAAACATGTAATCAATTACTATATTTTTAATTATGAATAATTATTTAAATAAACACTAGATTTTAGTATTTTACTAAACATCTATGAATTAAAAAAGCAAATATTTTTAATTGATTATAACATATTTTTTCTATTTATAATTATATGATATCTATTAAATATTTAAAAAATATATACATAATAGTTATAAAAAATTATGTTTATAATAGGAATTGAGATTTTATGTTCATTAAATAATGTATTTCAAATTTCAATGTTAAATTTTTTTTATAAATTATATTTTTTATTTATTTAATACCGGTTTAACGGTTCAACCAGTGACTCAACGGTTGAACCTTTAAATCAATAAATCAGTAGCCTCACCGATTTGATGACCGATTTGGTTTTTACAACTATGCATTTGACATCCCTAATATCACTAGTAAATAATGATTATTGTTAAATTAATAAATAGATCTAATATTAATGTATAGTGTTTGGATCAGCTATCTAATTTATTCAAACTTACTCTGAATCGATCTATGTATATCTCTAAAATCCTAATTATTTTTATTTATTAAATAATTTAGAAAATGTTGTACAAATATTGACGATTTTTTTTTGTAGGAGGAGATCTTTGATGAGACAGATCATCATTTTGAAGACTTATGACAATAATATTTCTTCAAATGAAGCTAGATGTCTTCACAGATTCTTGGTGTTTAGACATAGATAAATAGATACTCAAAATAATAACCCAAAAAAAAAAAAAAATACTCAAAATACATGTGGAATGTGGTTGAGACCTTAAGGAAAGTAGGCATGGGAAAGTTATATTTAATTTGTTTACATCAAATTTTTTGTGTTTTAGAATGTACACGTTATATTTTGTAACTAGCTAATACCCAATTTTGTCACTGAAAGTCCCAACTCAAATAAAATCAATCCTTCACTTCATCAAATAGGCCACTAAAATTTTAATTCATGAATCTTCGTCCGTTCCTAATTGTAACTACCGTTAATGTAGTACTGACAAAGACTATTAAGTACCAATATAACATTTCAAAAGTAAAGTGTTGTGGATACCACATTAATATTATGAAATTTGGGTCCCAAATTACTTGTTTAGATTCATGTTAAAATAGTTTTATAGCGGTGGTGGGATTAAAAGAAGTCTAATTAAATAACTTAAGATGTCAATTAGATCATACTATCCACGATACGTTACTGTTAAGATGTCATGTTGGCATTTGCCATTTATTGATCCATGTCAACACTATGTTAAATTTGATCATAATCTAAGTGAAATTCAACCAACTTTCTCCGCTTCAAAAAAGATAAGTTGTTTTTAATATTTAAATATTACTTCAATTTTTTTGGAAATAACTATTACAATAATTTTTAATTTGTGTAGGAGAAAAATATCCTAGAATGTGTTAAATATTTTTAATCCAAAATGAGATCGACGGAAATTAGCTTGCTAGTTTTAACGAAAAGAGAAAGGTTTGAATGGATATTATGATATTAGAATCTGATTGGATTTCATGAGATGAAATTTCAAGAAACCACTACAAGATTTTCATTTTTTGTCAATGCTTTGGAGGCTGCCAAATTGCATATATGATAAATTTATCCATACACACCTGATCTTATGCAATATATGTACATAGTATACATGTGATTTTCATCCAAATATTCTCAAGTTACCCTTCAACAGTGAAAACATCAAATTACACAAGTTCTTAGTGACGGTGTTTTCTTTTTCTCTCCTTTTTCTTGTGCTTTGATTTTTCTTTGGTCCTACGCTTCTTAGTGTGCTCCTTGTCTGAGTTGCCAGAGCGAGACTTTCTTCGCTTTTTCGGCCTTTCATCGTGAAACTCCTCTTCAGAGGATTCATCCGACTTCCCTGACAACGGTCTCTCAGGACCATAAATAACACGGCGCTCCCTTGCATCAGGTGTAGGACTAACTTGTCCATCTGGATGAGGTGGAAGGTAAGGCCCAGTCTCGTCCATTCTGGGACCAACAGCACCTCTGCCTCGCTTGGTCCTGCACCAAAATAATGTTTTTTAACTAATAACTAAGACAAGTGTAAATCACAGTTAGATGGAACGCAATATATTCCGGTATGGAAACGGGTATAAGATACGTAAAATATTTTCTGTGGAAAATATACATATGATGTTCTAGTCTGCAGATGAATTATGAATTGGTACACGGTACGCTATCTAAATTCTAATTGGTGAATTCATGTAACTATGGTGTAAATCACACATTGACACATTAGAATGCAAGAGAAAGCAATAATACCTTGAGTGGAGAAACTCTTCCAGCTCTTCATCCCTTAGACCTTCTGGTTCTTGATCATACTCCGGTTCTTGAAAATCACCATGTCTACTTGTGCTTCTTGATGGGTTACGATTACTGATATCCCTGTAGTGTTTGTCAACACTTTCTTTATCTTTAGATCCACCCTTATCCACTTTATCCAGCTCATATTCTCTTTTACTTGAGCATGAAGCAAAGGCATTCGAGCTATTATCAAAACCACCATGTCTTCCTGGGCTTCTTGATGAGTCACGATCCCTGCGGCTTTTGTAACCACTGCTTTTATCTTTCGTTGTTCCTTTAGCCCGTTTATCAAGTTCCAATTCTTTCTGTCGCACTCGCCACATCTCATTCACTTCCACGGCTCGATTTGCTGATATGAAAAACAAATATTTATAAACAATTGAAAAGAATTTTAAATTATCAGCACAACAGACATCAATGGTGCTCGCGTAAAACACTGTACAGACAAGAGGATGACCATATTACTATGTAGACACTCAATAAATGAAGTTTCAACATGGTTAAATGCATAAAACTGCTGTATTGATACAACAGTAGTTAAGCCTTACCTCACATGATAGGCACAAAACCATAATGCTCTATAACTAAGCCATATCCATAGACAATAAGGAACATAGTTTTGGATTAATTACATAGAGAAGATCTATATATAGAAGCTTCTAATCCAACGATAGGTTTTCTAAAAAAGTACTCCAATAAAAAGTTATTCAATGGTGTAACATTGAGTTAAACTTACACCTGTGTCAGTTGATCTTATATATATGGTTTTCTTAAGGAAGCAATAAAAGGAAAATGTTAATTGAAAATTCAACTTTTTGACATTTTGAATACACTTCCAATGTATTGAATGCATTAAAAACATCAAAAGTTATATTGTTTTGCACTAAACAACAAATAAAATTCATATTCAAATATTCAATAGATATAAACTATCAATACAACAAAGACATTGATTCTTCATTTCTTCTCACTGCAAAACACTACAGAAACATAGAGGAGGATGGCCATTTGACTATATCAACACTCAACAAAGGAGGTTTCAACTTCCAATATGTTCCAAGTACTCCTGACTTTCTTTCATGATGCTTCTTTAAATGCAAGATAACTAAGCGGTATTGATACAACAACAGTTTAGCCTTGCCACACAAAACCATAATGGCCTATAATTAAGCCTTATTATCATAATGGGAAGAAAAAGAAAACCAAACAGCTCAATCAATAGATAGATAAACTTTTTACTATAATCAGGAAAAGTCATACTGTGGATCAGAAATATAGAAATTCTTTCACGCATAATGATATAACTTGAAAGAACAGACCTGAAACATAAGACAATCTAGAACAAAAATAACCAAGTTCCATCTAAAATTTGTGACGACGAACCAACCTTGTTGTACCCCACGTACAGTAGCAGTGAGGAAGCGTGAATTTGGCCGAGTCCTTACATTGGGCTTACGAAGATAAGCCAGAACACCTTCCTGTTCAGACTGCCGCCGCAACTCAGCTGCTTCCCTCATAAGCATAGCAGCTAATCTGTTTTCAGTCTCCAAATCCATCTGTTTGGCTGATCACATGACCCATAAACAAAAAGAAAGGAAACTATTGATGGGACTATAATTGAATGAATAACAATGAAAAAGAAAATAACTATAAATCAACTTGGGGTGCAGTGTGTGTTGTGTGCCGAGTAGGGCAGGACTAAAATAGCAAAGACAATTATCAGTTCACATGCGACATACATTTTGAAGTTCTTAAGTTCCTCCAAACACTATATTAATCAAAGAAGGTAAAATTTTCCAGTTACTACTCGAAATACTAGTACTCAATCTTCTTCACTCAGACACTCGGTTTGTGTAAAATAAGAATCACGCCAAGAAAAACTTGTGCACTTCAAATCAAATCCCGATTCAATAGGAGATTTTTTTTTTTTTTTTGGTTGGTAATTCCATAGGAGCCGACCCCACCTAGTGGGACAAGGCTTTGTTGTTGTAATTCCATAGGAGATTGTAAGTTGTAACTAGAGACAGACATTTATAAGCCCGCATGAGATACACGTTAAACTATGCATGCACATGACACTCCACACAGTTGATAGTTCAATTCCACATAATATACAATTTTAGATACCCTTTTTCTTAAATCTTAACCAACATAAATAATTTTTGCTTTCGCATTACTACAAGGAATTCAACTCCGCCTATGTTACTGCGGTACATAGCCGGTCCCAAGCCCGGATAAAGGAGGAGGGTTGTGTTAGGCCTTCGACAACCAACGTAAAAACTTAGTCGAATCT
>JASCZI010241666.1:8905-26277 GCA_036250425.1 Stylosanthes scabra
AATTGAAACTAGCCATAATAAGGTGCCCACTCCCAAGCCACCCTATGATTCTAGGGTTGGCTAAGTTGTTTAGTTAATTAATTATACCAGTTAAAGCTAAGTTAATTCACCAGAACAATATACCTCAGAGTTAAATCTCATTTTTGTTTCTAAAATTCGTGGATTGTATTAAAATAGTTTCTGATGTATCAATTGCATTATTTTGATCTTTAAGATTGAAAAAGTTATACCAAGTTAGTCCTTAATCTCATTTTCGTCAAATTCTAGCTATTTAATACCTAAGAAGCATAAATCGATAGGTTATGAAGGGGTTGGATAATAGACTATATCACTTTTAATGATGAGTTAATGTGTTATAAGTGAAACAACTTCATTTTTTATTATCCAACATGCAAGACAATTGTCGCCCAGATCCCACGAGTGAATAGAAAGTTAGATCTACATATATTGGATCTCACTGGGCGTAGGCCTCCCAAAAGGTAACGGAGGCGTGCAAAGGTTTCCTCGGGCCAGACGGAGATTGACCCGAGTTGTGGATATGAAAAAAGATTGGAATACAAATGTTGATAATAGTATATCGTTAATCATAAAAAAATAAAGGGCTTTTACTACATACAAATACAAAGAAATTTCAAAATTTTTCTATTTCTTTAAAATCAATCACTCACGAAATTGGCAAGAATTAGATCGAAAGAGAGGTTATGGACTAATTTAGTGCAATTTTTCAATTTTGAATACTAAAATGATACAATTGAAATTTCAAGAATTATTTTAGTGCAACCCATAAATCTCATGGATCAAAATGAAATTTAACTCATATATATTAACACTAAATGAAACCATATATGATAATGAAATTTAACTCATATATATTAACACTAAATGAAACCATATATGATAGTCAACGCATAAAAAATATCGAATATCAAGCATCAATGTTAAATAGTAATAGTGGTTAGAACTTGGAAATTATATACTATAGTAATAACTTTTTCTATAAAATCTTCAAGGATCAAAAGAAAATCAAATAGACATCATTTTCCGACATTGTGTTGCATTTAATTTGCATAAACATTTTTATTGGGGGATCAAAATTTGCCACTCTTCAATTTTTAGAGGGGTAACAAAACAATATAATGTAGATAAAAGAATTAGTTGGAAAAGAACTAACAATTCTTTTTTTCATTTTAAAATTAAATGTCGTTTCTTTTACATTGAAAAATTTTCAATAACTTTAAAAATTGGATAAATTTTTCGACGTAGAAAACGACATTTATTTTAAAATATAACAAAAATTCGAGGCTAATAAATATCAATTTTGGTAAATAAATAAGTAAATAATTTTAGAATTAACCTAAAGCTTTTATTACAGCATCTACAACGTCTTGGGTGGTATTTGATCCTCCAAGATCCTTTGTTCTGACTTTGCCATCAAGAATGACTCTTTGAACAGCATTTTCTAATCTGTCAGCAAATGAAGGAAATTGGAGATGCCTAAGCATCATTGCAGAAGAGAGAAGAAGTGCAACTGGGTTTGCTGTTTTCTTTTTAACCATTGATTCCTTTCCCACATTTCCAGCTGAAGCTCCTTGCTCAAACACAGCATGCTCAGCACCAACATTACCTATCATCAAAAAATGTTTGAGGGAGTATTATTATTATTATTATTATTAGGAAAAAAAAGTAAAAATCATTCAACAAATTAATCAGGTGAAAGTGAGTCGAATCTAACGAAGTCTGATTTATGATTCAACTCATTAGTAATTGAACCTAATAATAAATTTTAAATTCAATTCACCAAAAGTCACGAGTTAAGTTAATAATATGAGTATAATACTATAATTTATAATTATATATTGTTTATCTACTAATTATATATATATATATATATATATATATATATATATATATATATATAAAAGTTAGTATAAATTTTATATAAAAAATTAATATACAAATGTGTTGCTCTTTTCTACTCTTCTATCATAATTAATTTTATTAGACTTGTTACCTTAACTTACAATAAAAAATAAACAAAAATATTAAAATTTAGATATGATACAAAATAAAAAATAATATAATTTTGTAAAATTAAGTCTATTCATGACCCAATGATATGAGTTTATGTAAATTCAAATTCGACTTATTTAATATATAAATTTAAATTTAAGCTTAAACTCTATTCATATGCTCATGAACCTATCTTGTTGAGCTGTTAACAAATCAAATTGTTTCATGACGTAACTAATTCACTTACAGCCGTACACTCATTAAATGAAATGTTAATTATTCATTCATCAAGTACAATATAATCTAGGGGGCTCACGATCATCAAAAGTTAACTAGCAATTAAAGTGAAATGCCATAGCTAGAGATATATTTGCCTAACTTAAAATTTGAGATAGAGATGTTGTCTAACAAAAGTAATTCATAAAAATTCAGCCAACAAGTTGAATTAAATGTTCTATTATATTTATGTTTGGGATGTTTTGTTTCTAATAAAAATACAAAGTTGACCGATTTAGTTACTTTAAGTTTTGGATATTCTATGATTTTTATTGTAGATGTTTTATGAATACTAATTATGAATTTTTATTTTTTGTTGACTGATTTTTTTGTTAAAAAAATGTTGGCTATCTATATTTTTCCTATCTCAACCATGTTAGGTAATCAATAAAAATTTAACCAACATCAAACAAGAACTTAAATTGAATGTTTTATTTCTTTAGGTTTCAGATGTTCTGTTTTTAGGTTTTAGATGTTTTATTTCTAAAAAAATATAAAGTTGACTGAGGTTGCTTTAGGTTTCGGATGTTTAATTACTTTTATTATGTATGATCTATAAACAATGATTTTAGATATTCTATTTTTTTGTTGATTGATTTGTTGGTTAAAAAATTATTAGTTACTTATACTTTTTTACCAGACTTGTATTTGATAGCACAGACTCGATTAAAATCGAAAGACTGAGATTTAATATTGTATTTGATTGATAAAGATTGAGTTCAATCTTCCAAATTTCAGTATTTTCAGTAGTTTATAAAATGGAGGATGAGGAGACCAAAATTTTTAAAGACTAAGATTTAAATTTTAATAATTATTTTTACTCAAATATTTTTGTTTTTGAATATTAACTTTTGTTCCCTCCATCAATTTAATTTAATTTATATTTTTTAGATTTTATCTCTTAATAAATTTTAAATCAAACACAATAATAAACTTAATTCAATCTTAATCTTTTGATTTCGTAGTCTAATTATAACTAAATCAAATAATTTGCATATAGATTTTTTATCTGCGCAGCAGTTGTGTTACCACCTACCTCTTTTTTTCCTTTTTTAGTAACAAAACAATGAAAATAAATAAATCAATAAAAGAAGTAACTACATATACCTCCAGGCATGACTCCTGTGCCTCCACAAATACCTGCTGCAGTATTTGCAACTAGATTTCCATAAAGATTGGGAGTCACCTACAAATGGAAATTAAATATAGCTTACTTGGTGACTCCATAAATTTCATATTAAATAAAAAGTGTGTATGTTAATAAACCTGATCATTCAATTGTGGTAGTGCATAAATTAATATAACGGTTTTGCTAGGTGTACACATAAAACACATAAAACACATAAATCTTTTTCATTTGAGGGAGTGATTAGTTTTATGTGTACACCAATATTAATTGTTAATATAATTTACAACTACATTGTACAAAATTTACACACACATTGACAAAAGAAAAATAACATGCACACAAGAATCATTGTATCGGTAGTGCATGCATGTTATTAGAAGGTATTTTCTATATAAGTGTTGGTGTGTGCATGTATTCGTTATGTGGAAAGTCTAATGACTAATTTTTTAGATATTATAGAGATAAAGTGAACAATTCTCTCAAGCAAGTAAATTCTATTCTCATTCTTCAGTGAAAATCGAACCTGTGAGAGACAATTAAGAAATACAGACTCTCATTCATCTATACCAACTTGCATTGATAAATGTTTATTATATTTTGTTTTGGTGAAAATTCACGTGCTGTTGTCCTCAAGTTAAAATTATGATTGGGAACATCATTAGATAGTAATTAATTTAATCAAACATGTTAAATCATTTAATGATTTTCAATTATCAACTTCACACAAGAAGACAACTGTAGGTGAGCCTCCGTCTTACATACATGTTGGTCAACAATCTAGTAGCCACCACTAATTTATTTATTTGAAGGATTATATTATTGTGCAATTTATAGATAGATAGATTGTGAGATATACCATGACATCAAATTGCTCAGGCCTTGAAACAAGCTGCATGCAACAATTATCAACAATGATTTCATTGTATTGGATATCAGGATGCTTTTGTGCAACCTCTCTACAAGCTTCCAAGAAGAGTCCATCCGCAAGCTTCATTATGTTTGCTTTGTGCACAGCTGTCACCTTCTTTCTGTTGTTCAGATATGCATACTCGAATGCATATGATGCTATTCTCTCTGAACAGAACTTCGTTATTACCTAATTCATACCATACATTATTAATTAACACTTAAGTCCTCCACTTAGAGACATGAAAGTATGCATCTGTAACATTTGATATAGGTAATAATGATAACCACATCTAGAGTCTAGACACACAACTTTAATGGAAATTTATATTTCTAAATTTTAAAATGTCTAACATCAGTAGTCATCGTATATTTGTGCGAATATTGTTTAATTTATTTTTAATGTGTATTTAATATCTTAATATATTTTATATTTTAATATATTTATATAGAGCAATGCTTGGTGTACACTAAAATCAGCCACCAAATCAGTCATTAATGTATAATACGCATTGAAATACTAAATACACACTAAAAATGAGTTAAACTACACATGTATTTTGTATTTTAATATGTATTATACACTAATGGCTAATTTAGTGGCTAATTTTGGTGTGCAAATAGAATTATTCATTTATATATAGATGACTGATTTGATAACTAATTTACAGTATACACATGGTTTATTTGGTATTTAACGATATCTAATTAGATTTTAAAAAATACTATGTATGTATAAAAATTAACTACTAAATCATCTTACATAAATAAATAAATGCATTATTTCAATTTGTATATCTTTCTAATTTATATTTTGTATTTCAATGCGTTTTTTAATTACTGATCGATTGTAAAAATTTTAAATCCAACAATTGATGAGTAAATTAATAAATTAGTTATCAATAAATGCACGTAGATGGTACATGTTAATTAGGGTTAAGATAATTATACCTTAAGACTTTCAACAACACCAGGAACAACCTCATGTTCAAGGCCAGCATATTCACCTTCTGTGTTCTCTCTAATCACAACAATGTCCACATTTTCATGCCTCGTCGGTAACCCTTTCATGTTGAAGCAATTCACCAACGAAGCATACAGATCAAGCTCCTTCCTTAGGAACACATTCAGGGAGCTCACGCCACCGCCCATCGGGGTGGCGAGACCTCCCTTTATGCACACCTTGTTCCTTCGAATCGAATCCAACACTTCTTCCGGAAACTTCTTCATGTTCCCGTGCACTTCGAATTTCTCGAAGTACACGGGAGCGTGCATGGCCTCCATGACCTGTTCCACGGCATTGGTGACCAATGGCCCGATCCCGTCGCCCGGAATTAGGGTTACCTGGCGAGGGGAACCGTCCGGGCGAGGGGAGCCAGCGCCGGGACGGTGCATGTAGGTTACGGATCTGGACGGTTGTTTGCCGATGAGGCGTTTGAGGAGTGGGATGGATCTTGTGGTAGCCATTGGATCGGATTGAAATGACGATTGATCGAAGGAATGTGATTATGTATTGAGGAATGTTAGTTAGGGTTAGTGTGTGTGAAGAAGAAGGAAGAAAGAATGAAAAGTCTGTAACGACAACAGGGGAAGATGAGTGGAAGGAGCGAAATCCTAGTGATAGTAACTAATTTTTTTTAATTTATTTTTTATAATAAATAAATAAATTTAATTCTTTGTTTATTATTTATTATTTTTTAATTAATTGACAAGAAATTATTTATCTAAGCCACCAATATAGCTGAAGTTGGTGCGTGATATGCAATTAATTACCCTTATAACTTCAATTTAACTTTTAATAAAATTTTTTGATATTACGATTTTAAATAAATTATTGATTTTATAAAATTTATATTAAATTAAATTAAATGAGACGATTTTTAATTTAAATCTTTTAATAAATGTAAGGCAAATGCATTAAATAATTAATTTTTTATATTTTGAATAAAAAAATTAAATTTATAATTTTACCCGACTATATATATAAACCCTAAATCTCATTATATAAACAAATGCTTTAATAGGGAAATGTTTCTGGCCACATAAGAGGTCACATACAACTAATAATAACCCCTGATTATTTCCCTTTGTGAAGGGGCAAAAGTTGCAGTCTACAAAATTAATAAATAAATAAATAATTATAGAAAAAGTTGTACATATATACAAAATGTTAATAATTTCTATTTAGATACACCTGCCAAAAATGTTGGTGTAATAAGTGAAAAAGAATTAAAACACGAAATTTATAATTAAAAAAAAAATTAAAAACTCACCGATGATATAAGGTTCACTGCTTCAATTCTGTTAACCCTAATATAGGATAGTTGATGTACAGTTTATCTGATTTTTTTATTTAAAATTATATATTTCGACACACTCACAATGGAAATAATTTTATTAAATTTATTTTAGATATACCAAAACCAAGTACTTCATATATAATCTAGCATTATTGCATAAAATTGAGAAGGCAGAAAGTAGATAGTGGCTCCACAGCCTCTACTAAGGGACAAGTTTAATTATATTTGTTATTGTTTTGTTGAATCATGAATTGGATTGCTTTCAAATGTGGTGTGCAATAAAATTTAAAAAGCAAGATGTAACATCTCGATAATGATAAATGAATGAAACAAACTATATGACATAAACAATTGTATTATTTATATATGTATGGATTTATAATCAATAGATTTAATTAATTAACTTATAACTGTTCGCTCAACTTTTTCGACTAAATTAAAAAAGGAACAGAATACCACCAATTTCGTATTGAGGAGCGGAATACAACTTCTATTAAGTAGATGAAATTCGACACTTTATAAAACCAAACAAAGTATAGTGAATTTGCAATGAAAATGAAACTTTTTATTAATTGCAAAAATGAGTCGAATTACAGAAAATGATAACATCAACAGAAATGGCTGAGCTGAATTGGAAATAACAAGTAAAGAAAAGATGAAAGAACTAAAAGAAGTAAGCTAACTAGAATTAAAATAAGTTGAAATGAAATGACGTGAATAGCAAGAGCATGAATTAGAATGAAAGCAATAAAAGAAGAAGTAAATGAGTAGAATTGAAACAAACGAAAAGGGAAAACGACACTTTCAAGTACCCACATGTTGCACTTGCACTTCATTGCTTTCGTTGACGTCTAAGGAGATTTAGGAATTCAGAGTTTTTGTGGTAGTGAGAGAGCTGAGAGTGATGCCTTCAAGTGTATAAACATCCTCTATTTATAGGCATGATACTTGGCTCAGTTGCTTTAGATTCGTTCATGTTCGAAGTGGCTTCTTGATCCAGAAGTTTCGCACCCACGTCGTCTACTACCCTTGTAGCCGAAGAAAGTCACTCACATTCTGTCGCAGTTACTTCTTTGGATAAGATCAAACTACGTTATTCGACTTATCATTCAAATTGTCACTAAGTGTAAGAACTTTCATTCTCTCCGATGAGTTGAGCCCGAACCTACAATTTTTTGATAAAATCCATACTCTCGATATCTATCCGTCGACCACACCTCCCACATGTGTCGAAGAATCTTAAAAAGATCTCCTCTTGGCGTCGACGGTTTCATACGTGTCTCCTGCGTCGAAATTTTCATTTTGATCCAACAATATCCAATAATAATAACTGAATTCCTAAAATCATGTATGAAATCACAACTGATCATCCATCATTGTTTTTAACAACTAAGTCACTCTTAGTAGTTATGTCCAATAACTCTGGTAAATAAGGCACCGATATTAAAAGAAAACACATTCTGATTTTATATTTTATTTAACTCTAATAGTAATCATCTTCTAACTTAAACGTCAGAATGTCTTTGTAGGTATTTCTCCCACCGTCCTCTTCTTAAGACAGAAATGCTGCAAATTCACCATAAATGGAGACCTCAACGGGTTGCTTCAAGATGAGTTCCTTTCTCTAGCTAGGACAACTTGTTCCTAGGCCAAGGTATACATGGTCTAAATTGTTGTTAACCTAATAATTGTCATTAGCAATTGAATATATATATATACACTTTATCTTCTAAATTACACTGCATTTCCATATGTTGCCATCAATGATTTGATCTTGTATAACAAAGTCAGATTCTGATTATTCTGTTTGCATTTATTATTATTATTATTATTATTATTATTATTATTATTATTATTATTATTATTATTATTATTATATTGTTATGCATTATATATAGTCTATAGGAAATGTTTTTCTCTCTCTCTTTGTGACACAACAATGTCAAGGTTTCTTTTTAAAGATCTGATCCCACTTTAATTTTATTTTTACTTTCATCATATCTTCATCTTTATCCTGTGTTACATTGGAAAGAAATATCTTTATTTTTATTCAAAAATATTGTTTTTCTTTATTACTTTTACACATATTGACTATAATAACAAGATAATATAAGCAATATTTTGGTATCTAGAGAAGAAAAAAAATTATAATCACAAGAATAAAAGCTAAGACAAATAAATCTCTATTTTTTTAAAACATATAAATTTTCAACAAATTAACCAAATTAAATATTTATATAGTTTCTGAGTGTTTGGAAAAGGTAGCTATAAGGCAGAACCTCATCAACCATTCATTATGGCACTTTTTGTTTGCATTTATTTCATGCATTACAATATCATCCAACTTTTTTAAAAACTCTTTTTGACCCCAAAATACCTTTCTATCTTAAAATATAATTATTGTTAGAACTTTGTTCAATAAAGACAAATTGATAGTGTAATGTGCAATGATGAGTGTTAAAGCACTTTCTATCTGCGTCAGTTTTTAACGAGCAAGTATACTCTGAGAATAGATCAATAGATTATGAAATTTCATAGAATTAATCATAAAGAAATATAAATGATCAATCAATTTATTTACAATGCACGTTAATAAAATTATATTCTTATATATAATAGTAAAAATACTTTATAATGTATCAATATATAAAATGAAAAAAAAAGTGAGAACTAACATGCATTATGCCAACGTTAAATTATTGCAATAAATTTGGAAGTAAGAAGGGAGAACTTCTCATCACTAGCTACAACAACAATTTGTCATGGTTATTTCTCTCTTTCTTTTTGTCCATTTTATTGATTAATTTTACATTTGCCAATGCAAAAAAGAAAAAAAGAAAATCACTTAGCATTCATGTTATATTTTATTATTAAAAAATCTCAAATGTCATACATACTTTATTTAAATAATAATTATTCTTCTTAAAAAGTGTCCATAAAAATAAATCTAAACTGAATTGACAAAAATAATGATTAGATAAAAGTCTTCTCCAAAAGGCAAATTTAGGATTAAAAGATCATAATAATACACATTGCAATATTGCATGTAAATAATATAAGTTGACATGACGTATAACACATCTTTATAGTTAAAAAATATTAATTAATTATTAAATAGTTATTATTATTATTATTATTATTATTATTATTATTATTATTATTATTATTATATAGAAAAAAATTGGGAATAATTTTTTTTCACCTAACAATTCACGTATATTATGGCTAGTTAATTTTGATGTATTGAAAACTGTAAAAAAAATTCATATAATCATTCAATTATAAATATATTTTATTTTTTTATTACTATTAAAAATTACTTTTTAACTTGCCCTAACAATAAGTAACAAATAATGTTATAAAATTAACTAAATTTATTATTTTTCGCCAACCATTGCTATCAATGACGATGAAACCGCACTATATATATACTTCAAACTCCTTAATTCTCTTCTTCTTGTAACAAGTTAAATGAAACAACACAAAAATGAGGCCTAAGCATATCGAAGATGGTGATCATGAACATCATAGTAATGATAATAATAATAATAACAACAACAACTCTTCATTTTCAACAAGTGCTTATCACTTGGAGAGAGTTTTCCCTGTTTATGCCATGGGAATTCCAAACTCATCACACTCTTCTGCCTTTCATAATAACCATTTTGATATTTCTCTTCATACCATTTGGGATCATATAAGAGAAGAAGCCAAGTTTGAGGTATATACCCCCATCAAACTTCATAATTTTCATGTGTCTTTAATAATGTTTTTGGACTGTTTCCCTCTTCCTCCTCTTTTGTTTGGATTATTATTATTATTATTATTATTATTATTATTATTATTATTATCATCTCAAAATTTTAGATAATATATTACACTCAAAATTTTATTATTTTGTAAACTGTGGCACTGACATCCCTAAAAAAACATAAGAGCAAAAGTTAGAATAAATATGACATAAAATAGGGAGGGCAACACTACTCTTTAGAAAATATCTTTCTATTTGAGGTAATAAATAAATTAGTAGGTTTTAATTATTATTATTATTTTTTTTAATAATCTTACTAAAAAGATGGTTCTCGGGCGAATTAGTCCCTGTCGAAAATAGGGGATATCATGGGAAACAAATATATATATATACTATCATATTTGTTAGATTAGATTTATTTATAGTCATCAATAATAATTAATTAACGAAATTAATGGTATTAATTGTATGTGCAGGCAGAAAGAGAACCAATGTTGAGTAGCTTCTTGTATGCAAGTATTTTGTCACATGATTGCTTAGAGCAAGCACTAGCATTTGTTCTTGCAAATCGTCTTCAGAATCCTACTCTTTTGGCAACTCAGTTAATGGATATTTTTTGCAATCTCATCATGAATCATGAATCTATCCAAACATCTATTCGTTTAGATCTCAAGGTGCATACATATACTTTTTTTTTCTAATTTAATATCATTTCATGTCACGTTTTTAATTTCATATAATTTCCATGTTTCTAAAATTAAACCCTCATAACCGGATTAATCGAAATTGTTCCGGATAATTAAATAAATAATCAATTGTAAGAAATAGGCCAAAAATCAACAAAATTTGTGAATAAGATGAATCAGTCTAATTTTTATGAAAAAGCAGTTAAATTATGATAAAAAAAATTTAAATTATATTTTAAATAAAAATATGTTATTTTATTATATTTAATTCAATTTTAACTTACTGTTATAATTTTTTAGAATTTAATTTTTATGCATCTTCATTGTAAAAGAATTTTATACATACATCCAATCAGGTGTTATCACATCATCAAAAGTAATTCATTTTCAAACTAATTACTTCTAAAATTATATAAATACATGGATTTAATTAGATGTATCAAAATTAAACTCAATTTTTTAACGGATTGAGTTTTTTATAACCGTACCCTCGATAATTCATTCATTATGTTTACAATTTTTTTTTTCCTATTCTAAGCAGGCATTTAAAGAGAGAGATCCTTCTTGTTTGTCATATTGCTCTACACTTTTGTATACAAAGGTGGATTTTTTTTCTTCTAAATAAAACATTATTTATTTCCATAAAATATTCTATTATATATTTTGTGTTTGCAACTTCCCTCAAGCTTTCTCTCCTTTGATTCATTGAAGGGTTACCATTCTTTGCAAGTGTACCGTGTAGCTCACGCTTTGTGGGATGAGGGCCGAAAGGTCTTGGCTTTAGCTTTGCAAAGTAGGGTTAGTGAGGTACTTTAATTTACTTAATTAACCCTTCTTCAACACTTATAGTAGATTCTACAATGGTGGCGGTTTCATTTTTCTGTTGCTGATTATTCAAGCCCTTAATTTTATTTCCCTTGCTCCAGGTTTTCGGCATCGATATACATCCTGGTACGATGGTTTTAGTAACGAATTTTCTTGCGTGAAAATTTTACTTTGTCATTTGTCGAATTTCACCATATGACAGTCTACGAAATTATTTTCATATTAGAGAAACATTATGATAGTAATGTAATGACATATATCTTCTCGTGTGAAAGTTTCATTGACTATCATGTGCCGAATTTCACCATCAAGATGGAATTGACAGTGAAATTCAGCACATGACAATGAAATTTTCGCACGAGAGAAACGTATATATTAACAATAGTAGTTTAGTTACATGTGGTTTACTTGATTGTTATTTAATTTTGTTATATAGCTGCAAAGATTGGGGATGGAATTCTATTAGATCATGGAACAGGTGTGGTTATTGGTGAAACTGCCATTGTTGGAAACAGAGTCTCATTGATGCAAGTAAGTGTTATTTCCTAGTTCTTCTTTTCTCACAATATATACTATGTTAAGAATATATTAGAATAATATGATATGATTTGGAAGGGTGTGACATTAGGAGGAACAGGGAAAGAAGGGGGTGATAGGCATCCAAAAGTAGGAGAAGGTGTTCTAATTGGGGCAAGTGCAATTATACTTGGCAACATTCAAATTGGTGAAGCTGTTATGATAGCTGCTGGTTCTCTTGTCTTGAAACATGTTCCTCCTCATTGGTAAAATATATTCATTAACTTCTTCATATTCTCTGGTTTATCTTTTTCTATTACATGAAAATTGACACCAACTCGGAATTACATGAGTCAAAAGGTTTTTGTGGATCTCATGTTGACTTTGGTACATCTTCTTGTGCTTCATTCTATAAGTTTAACTTTTCGAGAGAAATGTCTTTATTAAAACTTATGTAATTGAAATATTCGAGTTTGATATTTGTTGAACCTCAAAAGACAAATAAAAAGAAAAAGAAATTTTATACAAAAAATTCACAAAAGGGCTTCTATGAAAGGAGAGTGTTATAAATTTAACCGTTTTTCTGTCTCTTTTTGTTGGTTTAAGTTTTTTAGAAGCATTTTTAACATGGCTCCTTTCTGTAAAAAAAAATTCTCTTTTAATTTCTAGAGATAAAAAATTTTGTTAAAAGTTGTTCAAAAAATATATCTTTTGTGTCACTATTAGAAATATAGAAATTATCTTAAAATTTGTTGTGAGCAAAACAATATATATGCGTCTTCCAACATTAGTTCTTTTTGAAAATACGAAAAGTTTCTAAGTTTCTTACCATTGTAATATAAAAGAGTTTAATTTTGATGAACAGATATTATAAAGAATTTTACATAATTATTAAATTAGATTCATATATTTATATGGCTTTTGAAATGATGAATTTGAAAATTAATTATTTTGATGTTTAAATTTGATATTTCTTTCGTAATTCTTCTTTTGCTTTGTGAAAGCATTGTGGCAGGCGTACCAGCACAAGTTATTGGATGTTTAAATGAGCATGATCCATCTTTAACCATGAACCATGGTAAGCAA
This sequence comes from Stylosanthes scabra, assembly GCA_036250425.1. Lineage (NCBI taxonomy): Eukaryota > Viridiplantae > Streptophyta > Magnoliopsida > Fabales > Fabaceae > Stylosanthes > Stylosanthes scabra. Next base: position 22,391 of record JASCZI010241666.1, read on the forward strand.
TCACCCCCTTTGATATTTGTGTTCTGATTTTAACATTGTACATATAAACACATCAATTTGTTTTGTGACTTTGCAGATGCTACAAAAGATTTTTTCACACGTTTAGGTGCTAACTTAAGAGATCAAAATTAAGAATTTCAGGAGCTCAGAATCAAGATAGAAATGATTTTAGAACATGAGATTCCATAGCATAGATAGATATGTTCATAGATTCAGAATCAGCTCTTAAGTTTAGTTTTTTTAAGGTGAAAATGTGGATCTTGAAAATCAATAATAATTTCAACTTTACTTACTGTAAAAAAAATAAATAAATAAAAAATAATATCTTGCATCTGTTTAATGGATTTCTATGATTAGAAAACATATATTGAAAGCAGGCTCTGTTATGATTTGCATGCAATTTTCACATTGAAAACCATGTAAACCTATTCATAATCAATGATCAAATAAAGGTGTTGTCTAAAATGTTGTCTAAAATGTTGAATTATAAGTTTCCAGAAATTGTAAAAAGAGGTAAATAGAATCTACGGTAAATACGTAGTCGACTTTATGTGAAGTTGTTATCAGTAACCGTCAGATAGTTTGACATGTTTGACTAAATTATTATCTAACGATTTCAAAATATCAACTTCACATGAAGTTAACTCTACATGTGTGAGCTTTTACCAAAATCTAAACATATTATATCAAGGCAAATTTCGATATGGAAGTACAAAACACCATATTTGAATAAAATGTTAAAAATGTCAAAATTTGGATGAAAATACAAAAATCATCTTTTTACAAAGATTTAATCTGTTAAGCCACATTTTAAAAGAAAGTAGTAACGCTTTTAAAAAGGTAACACTTGTATAATAGAAGATCCATTCAATTTATCATCAATGGTAAAAAAATAAAAAAATTTCTTACGAAAACAATTTTAAAATCTTCATTGTACTATCCACCTTAATTTCGGTATGAAAGTACAAAATACAAGAGAATTCATCTTAAATAAAGTGTTAAAATTGTCAACTTTCGATGAAGATGTAAGAATTATCTTTTCATAAATATTTAACTTTTTAAGCCACATTTTAAATGAAAATAATAACGCTTTAAAAAATGTAATACTTTTATAACATATTAAGATCTAATCATTCAATTTATCATCCAATGGTCAAAATGAAAAATCTTCTTACGAAAATTGAGAAAATCATTTTCACACCACAAACTTTACTTTTTTATGTTTTGAGAGAGTTGGCAAAAATGCAAATGTAGGTGAGGAGGAATGAATAACAATAACATATAGCAGCTATAGGGGACCGTTGAACTAAATGCCATGTTTTAAAAGCTTAGTAGCTAAACTCCAAAAAAAACGTTCAAAAGTAAAAGTGAAGTTATGTGAGCTTCAATTTTGAAATTCCTTTTTACCTGGAAAGTTCCAACAAGATTCCCAACTTTGTATTGCAAAATTGTCAACCAAGAATTTTTAAAAACATTGCTAGAATATTCATAATCATTCAGAACTTAAAAGGAAAAACAAAACAAAATCAAATGAGGCAGAAATAATTCTTTTGGTAATAAAATTGTATCTGTAGTACTATCCATTATTCCCATTATTTTTTTCAATGGGGAACCTACTTAGGAAATATAGATTTAAAAATGTACTTTAATTATTATGTTCACCTAAGAACATAATAAGAAAAAGAAACAGAAAATTTAAATGATGAAAAAAAAAAACAAGAGTTTTAAGGTAACTTCACATCAGAGAAGAAGAAACCTTCAACACAAAAAAGAGTTTCTCTCATCGGAATCCAAGAAAATAAATATCAATTCACCAGCCTGCTACTAGAATTGGTTCTCCAGAAGAAAACATGCCGGTTCGCATCTCGCAGTAAAGCAATAGCTAGATGAACTGTATTTCCTATGCACGCCGGTGAGTTTCGCCGTCGCGGCCTTCTGGTGTAGCCCCACCATCATCCGAGAGCACTCGCTATAAAATTCACCAACAAGATAAACACATTAGTTAGTATTAGTATAGTGTCTCAAAATAGTTGATAATTCAAATTTCGAACATTCGAATTTCTTACAATATCTGATCTTCTGAGTAGTTTGTGTGCCATTCACAAGTCTTGTTCCATTGCTTGAAGCCGTTGACAGTGCACTGAGCCGTGTAGACAGCGGCCGCAGCTAGCAAAGATGCCGGGAACTTCAGCATTTCATATTCCACAAGAGATAGCTCTATCAAGAAGAAAGCAAGCAGCTCAAGCTGTTCCAAGGTAGAAAAATTTAAAGGGTAAGTAAGTATGGATTGTAATGGCGAATTCGTGATTGATTGTGAAGAGTAAAGAAATTAAGAAACTCTAGTACTGACTTTTTTATCGGCTTGAGCCGCCTTCAGGAATCTTCTCATAAAAACATATGCAGTTGGAACAGAAATGTTGAACTGCAATGTGGTGAGCATCAACTTCTCCTGCAATGTTTGAACAGAAAATGTCAGCGAAAAATGCGAAAAAGATGCTGTTTCGCGAATTCGAAAGATAATGATATCTTTACCATGTCCAGAACATCCTTCCTTGTGTAAGCTTTATCCGAAATAAGGATCAAATTGCCAACCACGGGCACGGAAACTTCCTCATACTTGCAAGCCAAGAGCATGGCAACCAAACCAACCAGCTGAAGCTTCTTTCTTACAACTGATTGCTTGGCCAAGAATCTGTCTATGAGATTAATTGTAAGAAACAATGTCTCTTGCATGAGGTTGAATTTGTCATGCACCTGAAAAGAAGCTCAAAACAAGAATTTTGAGCACGACTACCGTTTTTCGTTTCAGGAATATTGTCAGTCAAATGAGATTAATTGTAAGAAACAATTTAATACCTCAATTAGCCAGTCAACTAGTATAGCCCTCATTCTTTCATTAATGTCGAATTGTTGCGCCATATAATCCGGCGAGATGCAGTTCAAAATCTGCAAGAAACTAACAATGTTAGTCATCAAAATATAGTAAAGAGATCTAATACTATATATGATTTTTCAATACAACAAACAAATCCATCATTTACACTATGCTATGATTGATTTTCCAAACAAGCTCAAAATTTTGATTACTTGTATCTTTCTGTCATTGATTGCAAATTTGCAAGGTGTATAAAAGCAAACAGAATAATGTGATCAAGAAATTGGAACATTGTTAAGTGATCAACTCGACACACAAAAGAACGCAACTCGAATATTTCGGATGAGCTGAATTAAATCCATTTTAAAGTTTTATTAATGATCACAAGATATAGCAGATCAAGGTTATTATTGTATCCATAAAATCTTGAAAAATGCCATGCCAAAGAAAATCAACATGTCATGCAATGGTGTATTAGTTTTACATACAAAACTTTCATGCTAAATATTCATATCTAACAACAATTCACAATAAATCACTTGAATTATTAGAATCAAAAGGAATGGACTATGCAAAAAGCACACAATATATGCTAAGCTTGAACACATAACTTCAATTGCAAAGATCCAAAATGTTTGTCCTAAAAAAAATGCATTTTGGTATACCTCAAGCTTTCTGTAGTGTGCATGAAGATCTTCGATGTATTCCACCACCGCAAGATGATCATCCGCATCGCTGCTATCGATGTTTATAACAGACTCTTCTTCAACTATATCCTCCATCTCAATCTCCTCCTACAGAAGGTTCCAGGTCACAAATTCAACATAAGAAACAGATTTGAATGATAATAATAATATGAAACCGAAACTAAAACAACAGATTTGTAATTCCACCTGCACCAATTTTGGTTTCTCCAAGGACATGGGGACTGGTTGATCTGCTGTGAACTTTTGTTCATCATCATCATCAACAAGGATTGAGTCCCCGAATTTGCTCGAATTCGAGGAGGGGT
>JASCZI010241666.1:26362-39988 GCA_036250425.1 Stylosanthes scabra
ATATTAACATGATATCAATAGTGAATGAGATTGCAACAATTTCATCATCAAAGAAATTGAAACCAAAGAAAGGGTACCTCAGCACAAGATTGCTGCTGTTGCTGTGAAGCAATTTGAGCAGCAAACCTCCTAAAATAAATCAATTAATTAATATAAAATAAACAAACATAAGCTGAAAAAACATATTATCATCTGAATCGGAATTTGAATAATAAACAACAACATCAAATCTTGAAAACAATCGAAACCTTGTGATAGGACGATGCCCCGGATCCACCTGCTTCTTCTCAGACATTTCTTGAATTCTAGTTCCACACAAAAATCATTACAAAACTCAATTAACCTTAAAGAAACCAAACAATTAAAAACAAAAGAAAACTAAGAATCTATGATGAATATATATCAACATAAAAGAGAATTACCAAGACAAATGCATTAACCTCAAACAAACCAGAAGCAATCAAACAATCCAAAACAAAAATTCACAAGAAAAAATCCATCATAAGATAAGAGGAATAATCATCATACCCAGGCAAAGGTCTCTTGTTAACAACACAAGGGTAAGGTCGATTTCCTTGCACAAGATTCTGATTGATCTCACTCAATGCTCTTCTGTTCTGTCCATACTTTCTTCCACAAACATTCTGCCTCTGATTCTGATTATCCATCATCCCTCCTGAAATTCCAAAACCCCCCAAAAAAAATGTTAAACCTTTCTTTAAGCTTATAGAATCCAAATTGACCCTTAAAATCTGACCTTTATTAAAAAAAAAAAATAAAGAATAAAAGAAAGGTTTATTTATTTGTACCTTGAAGAATTCCTGAAATGTTTTCATCAGAGCCACCACCACCCATGATCTCTCTCACCTTAAAGTTTGTTAATTTGAACCAAAAAACAAAACTTTACAACAACCCCAACAACCCCAATCGCTCAAGAATCTATCTTTCCCTCCCAAGAACCCAGAAAAAGAAGAAACCCCCAGAACAAAAAGATTCTAGAAAAACAAGATCATTGAATAAGAAGAAGAAAGATTTAGAGAGAGAGAGAGAATAGAAATGGCACTGACACACACACACACACTCTATATGGGACTGAACCAACGGGTATTTGTCCCTGTTGAGACACAACAATAAGAAAGAACCGATGTGTCTTTTTTTTTTTTTTTGAAGAAAAAAAAAAGGAAGGGTTTAACGGCTAGTGCTTTAGAACCGTTGGATCATGTTTCTTCTTTTGACATTACCGTTTGATCATGTTTTTGCAAAAAAGGGCTTTTTTTTAATTTTTGTTTTATTTATTTTTTGGTCCTAACAACGGTAATGTTGTTATGGTTAACATGTGATGACACTTGACAGTGTAATTTTATTTTTTTTAGTTTTATTTGTTTTTTAATATTAAAATTGATAATTAATTTAATAATATATTGGGTCATGAAGATTTTCCCATTATTAATTCAGAGAATTGGATACTGTTTACCAGATTGGGATTATGGAATTAATTTTTGTTGATTTTGGAATATTTGTTGACTTATAAGAATTTTTAGTTCATTCCAATCCAAGTATTTATTTTATTTTATTTTTGAATTAAGAGTGTTATTTTTTTAAAGGAATAAACATCCTAATCGGTCTAAAAAGTTTTAAATTATTCAACAATTTAGTCTCGATAAATTTCTGTTAATTAATGTTACCGAAAATTACTCTTGTCGGATAAATTAACTGTTGATGGCTTTGAATGAGAACTAATTTATATTATATGGGTATGTTTGTCGATCTAGTTGTCTTATAATAAAATTTATAAAAGATTTATTTATCTAATATATATATATTAAAAATTTGATTGAAAGTAATGGAATCACTTTTTTTAGAATTTTTAAAGAATAAAAGTTTGTTAGAAACCATGATTTAAATTTGGGTTAAACACTAAAATTATTTCTGGATTTTTAATTCGTCGACGAAAATATACATGAATTTTGAAAATGATAAATATACCTATTAATATTATTAATAAATAATCAATGTGGATGTTAGAAAATCAGTTAATGTTTGTCACACTGTTTTTCAATATTTGGGTTGATTTATTACATTTTAATAATATTGAGGGAATATATTTATCCATTTTAAAATTTATAGGTATTTTTATCTGCAAATTAAAAATTCAAGAACAATTTTGGAGATTGAACCTTTAAATTTTCTTGAAAAATAATTTGAGTATTTATTTACAAAGGTTGCATCTTTTCTTTCTATTCTTCTAGGGTAACATAAAGTGCTGCGCTCCTATCTACGCTCTAACCCACTTTCCCTTTATTTAATTTAATTTAGTTTAGTTTGATTTTTATGTTCCAACTGTCATTAAAAAATGTAGTTTAAATCATATTTATATTTTCATTCAAAAAAGAAATTAATACCTTCTTATTTTAGATAATATTATATTATGTTTTCATTTAATTAATTAAATATTTATATTTAAAAATGATAACACATGCATTGTTGAGTCAAAGGATTTTATTAACGAGGAATATATGATTCAACTTTTATATTAATTTGTGATATTATACCTTATATGCATTTAAATATTAATAATGATTTGTTTGTGTGATAATATTAATAATTATTTATTTACTATTTTTTCCGCCAAAATGCTCATTATTTGATTTTCAAAAACTGTCTATATATAAACGATCAAGCCATGCACATATATTTTTTTCCAAAAAAAAATCTAATTAAATAATCCAAAAGAAATGCCTATGATTAAAACGTGAGGTCATTTGGTTTGAATCATCAATGCTACTGTAACCCAAAAAAAAAAAAAAAAAAATTCATCAATGCTATAATCCATGGAAGAGAAAATTAATTAAATTCTAGCATCCGAGCTCATTTATTATCGTGTTGACGAATTTACTTTTTTATACACCATTAATACATGGTAAATTATAGTATATTAAGTTAAGTTATTTGATTTTTGAGTTTTATTATAATTATGAATTAAGTTGCTTTTTTTATTACTAATATATTTATATTGCAATTGGCTATTAACGTGACAGGTTAACGAGTCGCTGAATATTTTATCTTTCAATGGAGTAAATTAAGTCATTTAAAATTATAAATTTTAATGCATTTAAAGATAATTAAGTTCCTTAAGAGAACAAATTAAATCCCATATAACTAATTTATTAATTAAATTTGAACCTAATTCATAGTTATAAAAGGAATAGTGGTACGAAATCAACGTTAGGGAGCCAATAATTAAATTATCATTCAAAATTTATATGAGTTATTGTTCGTAACACATATATCCAACATTGGTAGCATTTGGAAGAGAGTCTGGGACTGGAAAACTGAGACTGAATCAAGTTTATTATTGTGTTCGGATACTGAAAATACTGAAATTCTAAGACGGATAGTTTCAGTCTCTGTCAACTAAACACAATACTGAGCCTCAATTCCAGTCTCTAAAAACAAACGCTACCTAAATTATCATCCAAAATTTATATGAATTATCATTCATAGTATGTGTTGGCTCCCTATTAGTCATAATGTGTTAGTTTCCTAGTTTTTTCTTATAAAAGTTATAGACCAAATTGATTAAGTTAAAAATCATGAACCAGCAAATTGAGTTTTATGTATCTCATTTAGTTAATAATCAAAGAATACATTATTCTTTTCACACACAATATTTAATAAATAATCAACGACTCATTCTGCCAGGTTTTGGAATACGGTAGTTTTGAGTGAAACATAATTTGAACAGTAATACTTTATATTAGTTTTCAACAATTTGAGTATACAATAAATTAGTTTATAACAAAAAAAAAATATACAAATTAATTGTTGACCATTTAGAAATATTCAATAAATTAGTCTCTGATAAAATAAAAAAGAGAAATTAACGGTTAACATTTTAAAAAAGAGAGACAAATTAGTCTTTAATTTTTTTTTAAAAAAAATATGGTCAATGATTTAATTTTGTAGAATCTTAAAATACAAGAAACTAATTTACTTGACAAACTTTGTTAACATTTAATTTGTTTAATATTCTAAAATATTAGGAATTAATCAGTTGAAATATATTATATTATTTATAATATATATAATTCTTTAATATTTAGTAATTAACTAATATATTTATTTTTATAATTTAATAAATTCTTTAATATTTATTATTAGAACATTAATATTTTTTTTTTGAGTTGCTCTAATAACAAAAGTGTGAGGATATCTTTGGACTAGCCGAACCGAAGTGTGAGTAGGTGGATAACAATTGTATAAAAAAAATAAAGGATAAATTACTATTTTGGTCATTAAGGCTTTGGTCCTTTCTGTTTTGATCCTTAACATTTAAAACGTTCTATTTTGATCCCAAAATATTTTAATTTTAATCAATTAAGTCTCAATTTCAATGTCCGTCCATGTTAATTATTTACGATGCTTATATCTTTAAAACATGTTTGTATCTTTTTTCTTAGGATCGTTGCAAGCATACGTGACACTAACTACTCAGTTTAATTTGTCTTTTGAAGAAAAATTAAATATAATTAAAATTAATATTAAAAAAATAAAAAACAATATAATGTAGATAAGATTTATACTATCTTTCGTCCTTATGTTCCCATCTTGACGAAAAAGTTCTAAAAGAAAGAGACACAAACATGTTTTAGAGATCTAAGCATTGTAAATAATTAAACAGGAACGAATATTAGAATTGAGACTTGATTGATTAAAATTGAAATATTTTGGGATCAAAATAGAACATTTTAAATGTTAGGGACTAAAATAGAAAACGACTAAAACATTAGGGTCCAAAACAGTATTTTGCCAAAAAATATATATTGGGTTATGCTGTTGGGCTAAGACCAATAATTTATTATTGATTTTAGTGGACCCTTCCATTTTTAAGTCATTCAATATTTCTTTTAATACTTTTGGTCTAAAGTCATTCAATGTTTCAATAATCTAAATTCTCAACACTTGGGCTACTAAGGCAGCTAATTTCTTGTTTCCTAACATCTTAATTTTTTTAATACCGATCAAAATATTAATCCTTTTTTTTTTACTGAATGACCCAAAATATTCCCAAAAAGTTTTAAATAAAAAATCTCTAATAAATTATTCTCAAATATTAGTCCCTTTGCACTGATGTTTCGAAAATGGACTAATTTAATTTATCTTTAGTGATATTCTCAACAACATTTACGGGTCAAAGGAGAACATAAACAAGGCAACTAAATGAAGTGAGTTCAAAAGTTCTGGAAACAGATTATCTGTTGTTACAAGACTAATATAAAAAGATAATACATAAAATTTCTGTGGATCTGAGCTCATGCAATTTTTCGAATGAAATGCTTCAATCGATCACTGCTATAGATATGAAGATTTTTACAACCATGCATTGACGGTATTTCAAAATGCGAAGACAAATGCTTGATACTCGAAGGCAAATTCTGCAGCCTGCTGATGCAGTCGCAAAGATACAAGCTAAGGATTGTGTTGCAACGTAATTCTAAAGAAAACTCAAACTGTGGTATGTACAGTGATAGCAAAAGTATAAGTAATTAATAATTTTTTGACCAACAAACTAACAAAAAATAAAATATTTATAACCATCGTTTATAAAACATCTACAAATGGAAGTCATAGAACATCCGAAATCTAAAGCAACTATCACCCAACTTTATACTCTTAGAAATAGAACATTCGAAACCTAGAAACAAACCATTCGAAATAGAACATTCAATTTAAATTATTGGTTGATGGTGACCGAAATTTTATTGATTACCTAACATTATTTATATCGATAATGTATGAAATGGAAATACAAAAAGGATAGGCTTGTTCCTATTCGAGTGGGAACTCCTCCTAAGAGAAAATCTCTCTATGAAAATCTCTCTATGGTGGTAAAAGTATCTAGTAGTCCTTTAAGGATTATAGAAAAAGATTCTAAATATGTGGCTGTAGTTATTTCTAATATATACCTGTAAGTCAGAAAACATGAAATCGGGAGTCAGAGACTAAAGAGAGTTCGATATGTTGAGAAGGATGTCTCCTTGTCGGTGGCAAAGAAGCTGGAAGTCCGAACATGAGTCTTCGGAGTTTGGAATCTCGACAAAAGGAAAAAAGTCTTTTCGAGTTGGGTTCAAATCAGCACACGGAGTCGAAGGTCAAGAGCATCCACGTGGTAAGTGATCATGGAAGTTACAGAGACGGAGACAGTTCCGAACGGTTAGCTGACGTGGCTTCAGTCTATTGGTGGAATTCGTCTATAAATAGAAAAGGAAGGCATCGTTCCAAATGTTGGAATTTTCACACTCGAAACACACTTAAGCATTCTCACATCCCAGAGACTTCCTGATTGTGCTCAAGTTACTTTCTGTATAGGATTCCTTCCATCTTTTCATTTTACTTCATTTCTTTACAATGCAATTTACTTCCTTGCAAGTTTTTATTTTAAGCCTTATAGTTCTTTAATCGTTCTCAATTCTGTAAACAATTCTTCGATATTCTGTGAAGAGTTGCATTTCATTGTCATAGTCTTTCAAATTTCTGAGAAAGACTCTTGAATACAATAATCATTCAAACAATAGTGGTTTATTTCTGACTTTATTTTTAAACACAACACAAAATGTACTATAAACGGTGTCGAATTCAAGGAGTTGGATTCCGCTCCTAGATTATTAGAAAGGATCACAAAAAAAATACTGATTTAGTGTTTCGTTATCAATTTGTAGAAAATCTGTAAAACAATACCCATATTTCTTTTATTTAAGAAATAACACTTGAAATCTTAGTAGACAACTAGATATTTTCACCACCTAAGAATTCTCCATGAAATCATCCTTACGCTACACTTAGGGATGGGAATGAGTTGGGCTACTCGACGGGGGCTCGTGACTCGACTCGTTTCAGGCTCGGCTCGACTCACTAAATGAGCCAGGCTTAGGCTTTTGTTAAAGCTTTTTATTAAACAGGCTAGACCATAGACTTAAAAAAAAAACTTATAAAGCTCGTTGGGCCGGCCCACCAAATTATTTTTATTAAATAAATTATTCTTAGTTATTTTCAACTATTCATGTATGATAAATTCTAAAATAATCAATAATAAAATTGAAAAAGAGTCTAAACTTGTATTAGAAAAAAAAGGCCCAAACTTGTATCATAGTTGTAAAAATCGGCTCGGACCGGCCGGTCCGACCGGTCTGACCGGGAACCGGACTAGTAACCAGTCCGAGCAAGCACACAGATCGGAAATGCATATGAACCGGAATGACTCGCTTTGAACCGGCCGGTTTCTTTAAAAATCGGTGACTCGGCCGGTTTATGCTAACCGGACCGGGTCAAATTTTTTTTTGAAAAAAACACGCCAAACGGCGCCTTTTCAAGCAAAAGAACCCTAAAAGCTAAAACCTAATTCATTTGCTACAATGCTGCGCCGAATTCGATCACCCAAAGTCCCAAATAGCCAAACTCCCAGTCAACCCCCAAATCCCAAACCTGTCACCGAACCACCGCCGACTACCTCGTTCTTCAGCCTTGCTGCCGTCGCCGCGAGTCGTCCCTCTCCGTATGCGTCCCCGCCCGCCGTCCTTCTCCGTCTGCCGTCGCTCTCTCTCTGCGTCGTCCCTCTGCTGTCGCGACACTGCCACTTTCGTGTTTCTACCGTCCACCATCGTCAACTTTCCGGCTTCAAGAATCGCCCAGCTTCAAGCGTCGCCGAGCCCACCGTCACCGACCCCACCGTCGCCGAGCCCACGGTTGCAGAGCATCTCTTTTTTTCTTCCATCGTCTCCTCTACAAGTGAGTGGTTTTTGCTGTTTCTGTATTGCCTTTTTTTTTAATTTCTATTTGCATTGGTCTTATATCAGGTTGGAATTGATGGAGAAAATCTAGATCAAAGGTATCCCAATCTGCATTTGGATTCCGGAGACTCCACAGTTGGAACCATATCAAAGAATGGCCGGAAAAAACACGTGAAACATCCGCCAATCTCTGCACCTCCGATGTGCCTCTATTGTTCCAAAATTGCCATGCTGAAATGGATCATCCATAGCCGCTGCCAATTCCGTCGAATACAAGAAGTTCATCTTCCGCCATGGAAGACTCTCAACGAGAGCACCAATTGTTAGAACTAGATTTAAAGAAGGTAAACATCGATGAAGAAAGTGAATGTAATTGGTTGTAGCATTCAAGTAGAAGATGATATTTGAGTAATTGATTAAGATTGTAGATGAATTAAGAAAGAACAATTTCTCTTTTACTTCAAGTGAAAGAGAGAAAGACTCCAATTGAACAAAATTCAACAATCTATTAATTTTGCTTACTTAATACAATGACATAGCTTCCTATTTATAATACTAGAGTATTTAGTAATTCTAATGGGCTTAACTACTGGCCCATCGTAACAGAACTCTTATAGGGTAGAATTAAGAAACTAAGAAAAAATTAGAAGAAAATTGAAGGGATTTAAGAAAGATTAGAGAAGAACTAGAGGAAATTAGAGATGAATTCGTAAAGAAGAGAGAATGATAACTATTTCATTGATAATTTGCATGCCTCATTACATATTTGTATCTACTATTTATAGTAAACTACCTAATTTTTAAAATTTTCTAAATGGATTAAAAGAAATTAATACACGTATCACATTAATTTACCTTATTACAATATTTTTTTTATAATTAACACTTTTTATTCCTAAATTATCCATTTTCTATACTCAATTATTATCTCACTCTCCTCTCTTTCCCTACGACCGTCACCTTATTTATATTTTCATTCAAAAAAGAAATTAATACCTTCTTATTTTAGATAGTATTATATTTTTATTTAATTAATTAAATATTTATATTTAAAAATGATAACACATGCATTGTTGAGTTAAATGATTTTATTAACGAGGAAGATATGATTCAACTTTTATATTAATTTTTTGATATTATACCTTACATGCATTTAAATATTAATAATGATTTTTTTGTGTGATAATCTTAATAATTATTTATTTACTATTTTTTCCGCCAAAATGCTCATTATTTGATTTTCAAAAAATGTCTATATATAAACGATCAAGCCCTGCATATATATTTTTTTCCAAAAAAAAAAGTCTAATTAAATAATCCAAAAGAAATGCCTATCATTAAAACGTGAGGTCATTTGGTTTGAATCATCAATGCTATTGTAACCCAAAAAAAAAAAAATTCATCAATGCTATAATCCATGGAAGAGAAAATTAATTAAATTCTAGCATCCGATCGACCTCATTTATTATCGTGTTGACGAATTTACTTTTTTATACACCATTAGTACATGGTGAATTATAGTATATTAAGTTAAGTTATTTGATTTTTGAGTTTTATAATTGTTCCGTGACGAATGCGGAACCAGATAAGTCCAATTCAGTTTAAGTGTGGGTTGTTGCTGTGAATCTAATTGCTGAATCTTCGATGGAACAGGCGGGGGATGAACCTGCAAAACACTCCGATGCTCAAGTCAGACAGGGTGTAAACAGAGTTTAAGTATAATAGAAGTATTGTGTTCAGTGTGTTCAAACCTGTGTACCCATGGGGTATTTATAGGCACGAGTGTACCTGCATTGTTGATGATGGGGAAGTGCACGTCCTGAGATTTCACAGTAGTGCATGGGAGCACGTCTCCTATTCTGTTGCAAAGGAGAGATCGTGCCACATCCCTTTCGTGGAGGGCACATCGGGTCGGGCCTCCAGCCGGGTCGGATCGGCTCTTCCTAATAAACTGGTCCAGGGTGCCCCCAGGCCTGCCAATGTCTTGAGCCCAACACTCTGCCCATTATGAGCTCGTCTGCACCGCAAGTCGGTGATACCCGACTTGTCCTATACGGGTCGGACATGTTGCCTACATATGGGCCGAGTGGGCTAACTACCTTTCTGAGCTATTTGTCGAGATGGTTTTACAAAAACGGCCCAACAGGGGGCCTATTCTTTTGGGCCTAGGAATTGGGTACGAACACTGCCCCTACGCGGAGTTGTGGCCGTTGGCGGACGCATTCCGCGTAACCGAGTACCGACTAGTACGATCCGTGTTGTTCACGGAACGCATCTCCGAGCTCTTCCCCGCTTCATTTTTCGTAACTCTTCGTATTCAATTTGAATTAAATTTCGAATTTTAAATCCATGAGAGAGAGAGAATGAGCATTTAATGAGACCTTTTATTTCAGGGAGTTTTCACGGATATGCCCTCACGTTCCGTCATGTATAAATAGCCTCTTTGGGCTCCACTCTCCCACTCCTAGTGTTTCTCTTTGCCTTCATCTCTGACACCACCTATTCTCACCATTACTGTCCCCTTCAAACTCCTTGCCCCGGTCGTTGTTGCTGCTGCCGCCTTCCCTTGCCGTGCCATTTTTGAGTCACAAGGCTGAGTCTTCCCTTCTCGTGCTGCTGTTAGAGGCCTTCGTTCCCTTCCATTACTGGCGAGAGCTCTGGTTCCTTCTTCTTCTTCAAATCCAGTCACGTCTTCCATTTTAGGTATTGTTCATCGCCTCCTTTTACTTGCTTTGCTAGTTTCTAGGTTTCTTGACTGTTGTCCTAGTCCCAAGTAGTGGATAGATTATGGTGAATGCGTCTGTTGATGGTGGATCATGGAAGGTGGATTGTTTCCTCTCCCTCTTTGAAGCAGAGGAGTGGAAGGAGGGGGATGAGGTAATCTGTCGCTTCGATTTTTGTGCAGTAATATTATATTATTATTTATGTATGCATACACGACTATTGCTAACGATATTTCTTTTTATCGTGTGTTCTTGTTTGGGGTAGAGGTCGCTGCTCCGAGTTGGTACTGATCGTACCTTCCCGAGTTTAGTGGGGTCTTCGTCCTCCGTTGTATGACTTGTCGCGTCATTTTACTTTCCGGATTGTGTGTCGAGAGCTTGGATTTACACACATCGTGTCTTTTCCGAGTTCTTGTCTTCTTGAGTCTTTACGAGTAGCTCTTTTTTCTTTCATATTTTTTGTAGGTTTCTTTCGTCGTTATGGCTCGAGGTGATATCGGTGTCATGCCCGCCAATGTTCCTGAGGACATGGATTGGGTGGAGGATGTAGTCTTGCTTTCCAAGTCCGTGGTGGACGAGGAGTTGTTAGCGTCTTTTAGGGAGGCCCACGCAGTGTGTAGTACGGTGGAGGAGGAAAGTAAATATGAGCTAGTTGCCCCTACCTCGGAGGAGAGGGTGTGCTATTATAACCTTGGTCATCCCGTGGAAAGGCACTTCATTTATATGTATGAGTGCCTTTTTTCGAAGTTGGGGGTTCGAGTTCCTTTTACCCAGTTTGAACAGGATGTTCTTTTCGAATGCCGAGTTGCCCCACCCAGCTTCATCCGAACTCCTGGGGCTTCATGAAAGCTTTTCAATCCGTGTGTTGGTACCTGCAACTAGACCTTTCTCTTAGGGCGTTCCTCTATTTTTTCCATCTTACTCGTCCTTTTTCTCAGAAGAAGTCCCGATGGGCTTCTTTCCGAGCTCGTGAGGGTCGTCGGATCTTCTCTCTTTATGAGGAGTCGTTCCATGATTTTAAGAACTACTACTTCAAAGTTAGAGCAGTTGGGGGATTTCGTCCATTTTTTGAGAATGAGCGAGGGGAATATCAGTTTCGTCTTTATTGGTACTCGGGACCCGAGATTCCTAAGTTTGATTTCAATGATTTGGATAAGGAGGATCAGGAGGTCGTAACTGTGTTAAGGGAGTGCTGTGCTAAGGCTCCTTTTAACACAAAGACTTTGTTGACTCGTTCTTCGAGTTATATCCGAACCGAGCTAGGTAGCCGCCTTTCATTTGATAACTGAGTCTTCTTCTTCCTTTACATTTATTCTTGTCACTTATGTTTTTTCTTGCTTTGTAGAAAAAATGACAAATAATTCTGATGCCTACAAGAGGATGAGAGCTCGGAAGAAAAACCAAGCTAACCGACTTGCTGCTGCTTCAGGTTCAAAAGATAATCCGAAGTCCTCTTCCAGTCCTGTTAGCCAAGCACCACCTCCTGGGTCCTAGAACCAATCTGTTTCAGGGTCCGAGACTCAGCCTGCAACTGAGGGACAAGAGTTCAAAGTCCCAAAGACTCCTGCCACTGCTGCCGACCAGTCGAAGTCCAAGAAGAGGAAAGGCTTTGGCCATTCCTACGGGTCGGTGTATGCCCCCGACTTCGACGTTGTTGGCTTTACGAACGAGTTCATCATGGAGAACTCTCGTATTGCCCTGGACGAAGCCGGATTAAAGGGCAACTTGGAGTATATGATGAGGGCAGGCATCAAGGCTACTGCGATTTCTCGGGCTCTGCAGAAGAAGATGGCAGAATGCCCTCCGACCTCTCGTACCGAATTGGAGCAGCTGAAAAAGAAGGTTGCTGCTCTTGAAAAGGGGAAGGAGGAGGCCGAGGGTGAGCTGTCTAAGGCCCAAGTTGAATTGGCTAAGATGAAGAAGTTGGCCAAGGAGGCTGAACGGCTGAGGAAGAAGGCAGAGGCAGAGGCCGCCGAGCTGCAGAAGAAGGTCGGGGGCCTGGAAACGGACTTGGCCAAACTGAAGGAGGAGTACGAGGAGTTGGAGGATGACTCCATTAAGAGCAACGATAATATTGTTGAGAACCTCCGCCTTCAGGCCAAGGTCCTAGTCCCGACTTTGAAGGTGCATCTTCTCCATCCTGACAACTATGTGGCCGGAAGCCAGATCGTGTGGTGCTCCGATCTTCTTCCTGAATCTGGGGGACCATACTTCGAGGAGCAAGCGGCCGAGGCTGGGAATGCTGAGAAGTCGGAGCCCAAGGTCGGGGCAGATGATGCCGAGAGGACCCCTTGTGTTTAGCTTTCTTTTGTTTTAAGTTATTTTGGAGGCCTTTGAGCCGTTTTTGTAATGACTGGATATTTGCCCTTTTATGGGTCTTTTTGTAACTCTGACTCTTTTTGCCCCTTCTGAGGGCTTAAGTTATTTTGCCTCTTGGTGGGCTTACTTTTGATTTATAACTCGTTGCCAATCCGATTTCTTTAACTATACTCGTGTACTTGCTTTTATTTGTTTCCAAATTTGCGCATTTTGTACAAATTGTATTCGTATAGTTTTTGTTGGTCGTTGATCAGATTTCATAGCTTATACACTGCTTGTGTTTGCTTTAATCCGATTTTAAACATGCGTTCGTGCAAGTTGGATCATAGCTCATACACTCTTCCGAGTTGTATTTGACCGAGTTGTTTTTGCAGCCAACTTTAGTTTAATCGACTTTCGGTTGTAGAGGTATGCGAGCTTACTTATTTCACGATTTCGAACTTGTTCATTTGTCGTTTCTTTTACGATTTCGAATTTACACGATTTGTTCGTTTATCGTTTCGAGTAGTACTATTCGGACCTCGTCGCTTTGCATTTTCGAAGAACTTAATCTCCGTATTGCTTACGCGTTTTTTCGAGCTTGAATAGTTTATACAGGTCGGACAGTAGACGATTTCTTATAGGTGCAAAGAATGTTGCTTTTTATAAAGCTTGATCATTACATCAATTGAAAATTCAAAGATAGCAAAGGGATAAAACTACGTGGTATCGTAGCCCCACTATAATGCCTCGTTAAAACCCCCCTCGGTAAAACCCAATGGGATAAAACCACGAGATCGGGAAAAAGAGTACATCAG
>JASCZI010241666.1:40857-60337 GCA_036250425.1 Stylosanthes scabra
AAAATCCATTCCCCATTTAGAGAATGACCAAGGGGAGGTCACACTGATTAGCTCCTCAGGTGGCGCCACATGGAAATTGGCGTGCATTTGACACGAAGGGCATTTTTTGACAAATTTGATTGCATCTGCTTCCAAGGTCGGCCAATAGAACCCGGCTCTCAAAATTTTCTTCGCCAGGGATTTTCCTCCGAGATGGTTTCCACATATTCCTCCATGGACTTCTTCGAGAACTTCTTGGCACTTGTCTGTTGGGACACACTTCAACAAGGGGGTGGAAATCCCTCTCTTGTACAGCTTGTCGTGAACTAATGTATAGTGCTGCGCTTCTCAGACGAATTTTCTGGCTTTCTTTTTATCTTCCGGCAGCTCGTCAAATCGGAGATAGTTGAGAATTGGGTCGATCCACCCGAGGTCACGACCTGTGATGTCTAGAACCTCTTTGTCCGATCTCCTGAAGGAAGGCTCGTGTAACACCTCGTGGATTAAGCTCTTGTTATTTCCGCCAGGCTTTGTGCTGGCCAGCTTTGATAATGCGTTGGCCCTACTATTGTCCTCTCTTTTTATGTGCCGAATTTCAGCTTCCGGGAAGTCAGATAGCAGTCTTTTGGTCTCCTCTAAATAGCACTTCATGATCAGGTCCTTAGCTTGATATTCCCCTGCTATTTGGGAGGTGATGACCTGTGAGTCACTATGAATTGTGACCTTTCTTGCTCCTGCTTCTTTCGCTAGCCTTAGACCCGCTATCACGGCCTCATACTCTGCTTGATTGTTCGAGGCTTTGAAATCAAATTGTAAGGAGAGTTCTAAGCTCACATTGTCAGGTCCGACTAGTATCACCCCAGCTCCGCTACCATTTTGGTTTAAGGAGCCGTCAATGTACAGGCTCCATGCATCAGTGTTCTTTGTTGCCCCATCATCAGCGAGTTCTGCGACGAAGTCGGCGAGGCTTTGAGCTTTTATTGTCGTCCGAGGTTCGTACAAGATGTCGTACTCGGAGAGCTCTACTGCCCATTTTAACATCCTCCCAGCTAGGTCCGACTTGATCAAGATGCTTTTAATCGGTTGACTCGTCCGCACCTTAATGGTATGGCTTTGAAAGTAGGGTCGAAGTCTCCTCGCCGAGATCACTAGGGCGTAAGCTAGTTTTTCTATCCTTTGGTAGTTGAGCTCGGGTCCCTGTAGTACCTTGCTGGTAAAGTAGACGGGGTGCTGTCCGAGTTCATCCTCTCGGACGAGTGCCGAGGCTACCGCTCTTTCTGCTACCGACAAATATAATATCAGACACTCTCCATTCCTAGGTCTGGACAGTATTGGGGGACTCGCTAGGTAGCTCTTGAACTCTTGGAAGGCCTTCTCGCATTCTTCATTCCAGGTGAAGTTTGCACCCTTTCTTAGCACTGAGAAAAGGAGGATAGCTTTGAGAGCACTTCCCGAGAGGAAACGAGACAAAGCGGCTAACCGGCCATTTAATTGCTAGACCTTTTTCAGAGAGGTCAGACTCTTCATTGCTTGTATGGCTGCGCATTTCTCGGGGTTTGCTTCTATTCCCCTCTGCGTGAGCATGAAACCTAGGAACTTGTCGGCTTCCACTGCAAATGCACACTTTGTTGGATTGAGACGCATGCCGTGGTCTCGGATTGTGGAGAATACCTTGGTTAATCCCCCTATCAAATCTTCCTCTGCCTTGGCCTTCACAAGCATGTCATCCACATAGACTTCCATCAAGTCTCCGATGTGTGGTTTAAAGACCTTGTTCATAAGTCTTTGGTAACTAGCCCCAGCGTTCTTTAGCCCGAAGGGCATGACCACATAGTAGTAGTTCGCTTTAGGGGTTATGAAGGCGGTTTTTTCTGCATCTGGGGGGTACATAGGGATTTGATTGTATCCCGAATATGCGTCCATAAAGGATAAGTATTTGTAGCCGGACGCTGAGTCCACGAGAGCATCAATGCTGGGGAGTGGATAAGGATCTTTTGGGCATGCTTTGTTTAGGTCCGTGTAGTCCACGCACATCCTCCATTTGCCATTTTGCTTCTTCACTAGGACCACATTCACTAGCCAGGTCGGATATGTGACTTCTCGGATAAATCCGGCTTCTAGCAGGGCATTCACTTGCTCTTCTATGGCTATCGTCCTTTCTTCTCCTTGTTTCCTTCTTCTCTGCTGTACAGGTCGGGAGCCTGTGCGGACGGACAGCCAGTGAGACATGAGTTCTGAGGAGATGCCCGGCATGTCGGATGCTTTCCAAGCAAACAGGTCGGAGTTGTTTCTCAGCAACTCGGTGAGGTCATGTTTCAGTTCTTTGGGGATATGGCCTCCTATGTTGGTGACCTTATCTTCTTCCTCTCCGATCCGTACTTGTTCTAGCTCTCCTTGCGGCTCTGGTCGGGGATTTTCTTTAGACTGGGGCCTCTCGAGTTCTATCACATAACTCTTGTCCGAGAGGTTTTTGACTTTTTTTGTCAACTTGTGTGTTATAGCACTTACTTCCTGCTAATTGATCCCCTTTCAGGGTGGCTATACCACCATCAGTGGGGAACTTGAGGCACAAATGAGGAGTGGAGACCACAGCCCATTGTCGGTTAAGGGTTCCTCGTCCGATCAGTGCGTTGTAGGCTGAGGAGATGTCAATTACGATGTAGTCTATCTTCAAGGTTGTGCAACACGGCTCCTCCCCAAAGGTGGTATAGAGGCTCACATACTCTAAAGGCTGAACGGGAATGTCCCCTAACCCAAATAGCATTTCATTGTATACCCTGAGCTCTTGAGGCTCCAATCCCAGCTTGTCAAAAGCTGTCTTGAAGAGGATGTCGGTGGAGCTTCCTTGGTCCACCAGTGCTCTGTGGACGTGGACGTTAGCCATCTTGATTGTGATGACCACCGGGTCGTCCTGCCCTGGGATGACACCCTTGGTGTCTTCATCTGTGAAAGTGATCGGAGGGGTGTTATCCCGTTCTTGAGTGGTCGAGTTCTTCTGCACATTGTAGAACCGCTTTAGGTGCCTCTTCCGGGAGCTCTTGGACGATCCTTCGGAAGCAAATCCACCCGAGATCGTGTACATGTGTCTTGCCTCGCCCCGACCAGTATTGCTGTCTTGGGGCCTGTCGTCCGACTTCCTCTCATGAGTCCTGTCTCCTCGGCAATTATCGTGCCTGGAGGGCCCTTCCAACTTAATGAACCTGTCAAGCCTGCCTTCTCTTGCTAATTTCTCTATCACGTTTTTCAGGTCATAACAGTCATTCGTGTGGTGGCCATAGACTTTGTGATACTCGCAGTACTCGTCTTTATTACCCGCCCTCCGACTCTTGATTTGTCTAGGAGTGGGCAACTTCTCCACATTGCATATCTCACGGTACACCTCAACTAAAGAGACTTTGAGTGGCGTGTACGAGTGATATTTCTGAGCTTGGCTCGAGTATTCTTCCTCCCCTCTCTTCTTGTATTTCTCCTTTCCGAGCTCTTCTCCCCCCCCTTTTGTTGTTTCGCTCCCGTTCTCCACCAATGGGCTTTCTGAGCTGTGATGCTTCCTCTAAGTTGACGTACTTCTCGGCCCTTTCCTGTACCTCGGGCAAGGAGGTCGGGTGCCTCTTCGAGATTGATTGTGAGAAAGGCCCCTCACGCAGACCGTTAATCAACCCCATATGGCTGCTTCAGTTGGTAGTTGTTGGATTTTCAAACAGGCTTTGTTGAATCTTTCCATGTACGCTCTCAATGATTCGCCTTCCTTTTGCTTGACTCCGAGTAGGCTGGGAGCGTGTTTTACCTTTTCCTTCTGAATTGAGAACTGGGTGAGAAACTTCTTGGACAGCTCTTCGAAGCTCGTGATGGGCCTCGGGGGCAGGGAATCGAACCAAATTTGTGCCGCCTTGGTTAAGGTTGTTGGGAAGGCTTTGCACCTCGTTGCGTCTGAGGCTCCTGCCAGGTACATTCGACTTCTGAAGTTGCTGAGGTGGTAGCAGGGGTCAGAAGTGCCGTTATACAAGACCATAACTGGATTCTTGAAGTTCTTGGGGACTTCTGCTTTCATGATCTCCTCAGAAAATGGGTCTCCAGGGTGGAGGTCGAAATATTGATACTCTTGCCGTACCCATTTCTGCTTCAATCCTTCTTCCAGCTTCTTGATCTTCTCCTCAGCTTCCCTTCTCCAACGTAACTCATCATGTAGCTTCCTTTCTACTTCACGCTGTTGTGCCAGCTCTTGTTCCAATCGATCAAGGCGCCTGTTGTGCCTATTAACCAAACCCATAAATTCATAGTGAGTTGGTTTGGAGTGGGGTTCTGCCAGCGCCGTGGGGGAGGTCGGGACTTCCTTGGGGAAGGCTGTTTATCTGAGACCCCTCGGCCCCTACTTCTGGAGTTGTTTTGGGATTCTGAATCTGAAGCTGTATGTCCATCCTCTCGGTGATCCGCCATTTTCAGGACTCGTAAGAACGGTCCCCGGCAACGACGCCAATGTTCCGAGGCGAATGCGGAACCAAATAAGTCCAATCCAGTCCAAGTGTGGGTTGTTGCTGTGAATCCAATTGCTGAATCTTCGATGGAATAGGCGGGGGGGTGAACCTGCAAAACACTCCGACGCTCAAGTCAGACAGGGTGTAAGCAGAGTTTAAGTATAGTAGAAGTATTGTGTTCAGTGTGTTCAAACCTGTGTACCCATGGGGTATTTATAGGCACGAGTGTACCTGCATTGTTGATGGTGGGGAAGTGCACGTCCTGAGATTTCGGAGTAGTGCATGGGAGCACGTCTCCTATTCTGTTGCAAAGGAGAGATCGTGCCACATCCCTTTCGTGGAGGGCACGTCGGGTTGGGCCTCCGACCGGGTCGGATCGGCTCTTCCTAATAAACTGGTCCAGGGTGCCCCCAGGCCTGCCAATGTCTTGAGCCCAACACTCTGCCCATTATGAACTCATCTGCACCGCAAGTCGGTGATACCCGACTTGTCCTATACGGGTCGGACGTGTTGCCTACATATGGGCCGAGTGGGCTAACTACCTTTCTGAGTCATTTGTCGAGATGGTTTTACAAAAACGGCCCAACAGGAGTCTATTCTTTTGGGCCTAGGAATTGGGTACGAACAATAATTATGAATTAAGTTGCTTTTTTTATTACTAATATATTTATATTGCAATTGACTGTTAACGTGACAGGTTAATGAGTGGCTGAATATTTTATCTTTCAATGGAGTACATTAAGTCATTCAAAATTATAAATTTTAATGCATTCAAAGATAATTAAGTTTCCTAAGAGACCAAATTAAATCCAATATAACTAATTTATTAATTAAATTTGAACCTAATTCATAATTATAAAAGTTATAGACCAAATTGATTCAGTTAAAAACCAAAGTGAGTATTTTTCTCATTTACTTAATAATCAAAGAATACATTAATTTTTCACCCACAATATTTTATAAATGAACCCTTTATAAAATAATCAGTGACTCATTCTGCTATTTTGGTTTTGGAATACGGTAGTTTTGAGTGAAACATAATTTGAAGAGTAATACTTTATATTAGTTTTCAACAATTTGAGTATACAATAAATTATTTTATAAACAAAAAAAATACAAATTAATTGTTGACCATTTAGAAATATTCAATAAGTTAGCCTCTGATAAAATAAAAAGACAAGTTAACCGTTAACATTTAAAAAAAGAGAGATCCAAATTAGTCTTTAATTTTTTTCAAAAAAGTAATATGGTCAATGATTTAATATTTAGAATCTTAAAATACATGAAACTAATTTACTTGTCTAACTTTGTTAACATTATTTAATTTGTTTAATATTCTAAAATATTAGGAATTAATTAGTTGAAATATATTATATTATTTATAATTTATAATATATATAATTCTATAATATATTTAGTTATTAACTAATATATTTATTTTTTATAATTGAATAAACTCTTTTATTTTTGGTGACGAATTGAATAAACTCTTTAATATTTTATTATTAGAACACTAATATTAATTTTTGTCAGAGTTGCTCTAATAACCAAGAAAGTATGAGGATATTTTTGGACTAGGCGAAGTGTGAGTAGGGACACGAGGTAGATAACAAAAACATAACAAATGTATGAAAATGTCTACCAACAAAAAACACATATGAAAATATTGGGCTATCCTGTTGGGCTAGGACCAATCTCATCTTACTGGAGGAATCCATTATTGGTTTTCGTGGACCCTCCCATTTTGAAGTCATTCAATATTTCCTTTAATATTTTTTTATCAAAACTCATTCAATGTTTCAATAATCTTAATTCTCAACATTTGGGCTAAGGCAACTAACATCGTAATGTTTTTTAATACCGATCAAAATATTAATCCTACACATTCCAAAAATGTTTAATAAAAAACTTTAAATCCTAATAAATTTTTGTTGAATAATAAACAAAAAAAAGTCCTCGAAAATTATTATTGTGAGACATATTAGTCTCTTTACTTTGATTTTTCGAATATGGACTAATTTATTTTTTAGTTGATTTTTTTTTTAAGATGTAACTGTGATGTAATAAAATTTAGAAAAAATATAGGTAATTAATAATTTTTTAACCAATAAATTATCCAATAAAAAATAGAACATCTGAACTGTTTATAGAACATCCACAATGGACGATATAGAATATCTGAAATCTAAGCCAACTTTATATTTTTTTAGAAACAGAACATCCGAAACTTAAAAATAAAACATCCAATTTAAGTTATTGGCTGATGTTTGGCTGAATTTTTATTAGTTACTTAGCATGGTTGTAAAATTTAATAAGAAATGTTATAAAACCATTAGATTTTTTTAAATTTGACCAGCATATTTAGTCATTGTTATCTTTTAATATGATTTACTCCTTAATTTGTGTTTGGACCTTCTTCTCTCAACCAATTAAAAAATGTGGTTAAAATTTAAAAAAAAATTGCTCAGCATTACTCGATAAACAAGGCAACTATGTCCAAAAAAAAAAGATAATGCATAAAATCTCTCATTGATCCCAGGTCATACAATTTTTGGAATGAAATGCTTCCATCAATCCCTGCAATAGAAATGAACAGTTTTACAACAAAGCTTTGACGGTACTTCAAAATGCGAAAAATGCTTGATACTCGAAGGCAAATTCTGCAGCCCGATGCAGTCGCAAAGATACATGGATTGAATGGATGTTGGAAGCTGATCTGGTATAGACCGAAGATTTCTACAATCACGCAATGACAACCTTTTAATTTGCGGCACAAGATGCAAGATCCACGAAGGAAAACTCTCCAAAGAGATTATTCCATCTAGAAATAATTCTACACAATTTGTTAATTGAAGAGCAACTGAAATTTGCACCAACTGAGAATGGCTTATGCTCCATAAATAACTCCAATGGAAGTTCAACCCACCACCAAGAACCAAGATAGACATTTGTTCGAAACACCTAAACCCATCAAACAGGACTAGAATCTTCCGTTCCCTGCTATCTTTATTATTCTCTTTCGAATTAGAAAGCCTGTAATAGTGTGTAGATCTCAGAAAAGGTAACTTATCTTTAAGGGTAATCTCAAGTTGCAGATCATCAGTATCTGAGTAATCAGGAGGAGAAATGAAACACCCCGTCGAAGAGTTCAGTAGCTCCATTCTACTTTTTGTTAGTACAATATTATTGTCATCATGTTGTAGAGGAGGTTGAACATCTAAGCATTCAAGATTGTTGAAGACCTCCACGGAGGAGTTCAATTCTTCCATGCTAATAAGAGTTGAATTTATTGATCTTATTTCCTCTGTTGACAAGGATAATTCCTTTGAAACTGAGCAACCTTCTTGCATAAAGAGATAGTGAATGGATTTCACATGAATGTCACTTCCAAGGCTCGTAAGCCCTTTCAGTGTAGATCCAACAATGTGCAGATTCTGGGGTGGCATTGATCCACTTTCATTGTAATTGTAATTTACCAATTTTTTAATACCTTGCAACTTAGAAAACTCCGGCATTGAACCTTTTGTATCATTCTTCGAATACTATAATGATAAAAATCAAAGCAAAACAATCAGAGTAGATTTCAATTAAGTCATCATTAAAAGAATAATTCAAAACAACACATTCTAAATCACCTGCATTTTCATCAAACCAGGCATAGGATGCTCCACCTGTAACGACATGTTTAATTTCTTTCCCAGAATATGCATCTCTATACTAGTATTTTTATTTTTTATGCCATCTACCTGACTTTCCTGAAATATATATGATATGATATGATTCAGCACATAAAAAAGTAATCTCACTCTGCGAAAGTGTAATCGTAATGGAAGAGAGAGAGAAACCAGAGAGTTTTTTTTTATTCGGGAAGAGAGAGAGAACTGAGAAAAGTGAAGGTGGTCTCGTAACAAAATATGTAAGGTTTTTTTTTTTTTTTGTTAATACAACGCAAAATATGTAAGTTATTGTGCATTGCATGTCATGATTTATACTTTATAGTGAACATCCAGGGGTTTTTTTTTTTTTTGTACACTGCCTCTACACACACTTTTTTATTCTCTCTTCAGCGCTTGTAGGGGGACTCGATCCACTACCCTTCATGTTGATGCAGCTTCTGGCCTAAGGCCTGGCTGCATCCAAGATCATTTGATACCAACTTTTTTTTTTTTAAAACTAACTTTTGATACCAATTTCTAGATCTCCAATTTATTTTTTTGGACATACTATATCTCCATTTTAATGGTCATCGCGCAGTCTTTGCTTGGCCCAGAAAAGACAACCTTGGCCAACTCAAGAATACAATGAGAACTGTCCAAAAAAAAAATACAATGAGAGGATTAATTTGACATAGTTAAGCCCACCAGTCTAATATTTGCATATTTTCTTAACATATAAAGTTATTTGTCCACCGCCCACCGGCTTATTGCTGCTGATGGTGTAGGGTGAGTGTTTTGCGTATCGAGCTTCCGTTTTTTGGGCTTATGCCCCTTTTAATAACCAAGTCCAAAAAAAAGTATTTGTATATTCTTACCTGGAGCCGGAATATTCTTTCATCATCTAAGAATTCTTCTTTTTTTTAAACGCACAATCACAAGCAGAAGGTCCTTTAACAGAGGCGAAAAAATATCTCCAAATTAAAATAAGATTTTCAATTATATACAAAAGAATTAATTTATATATATCATTATATATTTTCGTATACATTATTTTATATTTTTATATTAAAAAAATAATATATATAAAAATATATAATGATATATATAATATGAAGGATGGATTTATATTTTATCTTACCTCCTCCTCATCATCATCATCATTGCGTACTATTCCACACACTTCTTCTAAATCATTCCCTCGGCTTTGATTTCCGGCAACAGTAGAATTTTAACGAACAAATTGCCGACACGTCCTTTGTAAAAAATCATGCATTTGTATTTTTTCGTAGATAATGCTCTCGCAAGAAGCAACTGGGTTTTCAGATAGCTCCTGGGATAATCCCTCTTTGGGTTGGCTTTCATTGAAGGCATATAAGCAGAAGAGTTCAATGGATTCTTCAAAGGTCGCCTCCTTGACATGGTGTATTCCATGATGTATGAATGCTGCTGTAAACACTCGCTTCTTTATACTAGTCTCTCTTATAAAGCGGAGTAATTCAAGAAAATCGTTTAGAAGCTTTGGAGTATCAACATTATCAGGCCAAATGAAAAGTCTAGCGTCAGCTATATGTGGATTTTCTTCTCCTAATAGCTTAGAAACAGCTTCATCTCTTAAATAATTTAACTGACTATTTTTCAGTTCATCTTTTATGTTCTCCAAGAAGTAGCAGCCCTCATATTGGTGAGAAAATTTGTCAAACACAAATTCAGCCCTCATATCCTCATTATCCCATGATTGATTCAAAATTATAGATTCTTCGAATAACCATCCTGTCAAGTCATGCCTCTGTATTCTTCTGGAACGCATGTTCAGAAAATCCTTTAACAGAGAAAAATAAGATAAGAAAATCCCCAAATCTCAATGAATGGAAAAAAGAATGGTCCAAACAATATCTACTCCATCAAAACAAGATTCTCAATTACCTTTGGTACAAAATATCTAATTCGCATAGGAACTTCAATAGGCAATGGAGAGTAAACCTTGATTAATCTCAAGTTAGGCATCTTTATAAGGATGCCATTGTCAACATTTAAAGCAACTTCTCCGATTTGAGATAAATCTAACAGTATGCCTTCCACTGAATCACTTACCTAATAGTCAAAGTTAGAATGACAATAAAACAACGTTATAGAAATTTAGAAAATTAGGTTAAGATTGGTTTGCGTTTTTATTTTCTATTTTTATTTCATGTTTTTGTTGTTTTTAATTTTGTGAAGAAAAAAGAGAAAACAGTGAAAACAATAAAATTATGTTTTCTGTAATTTTTGCTTTTTTTTTTTTTCACAAAATCCAAAAAGTAAAAACACTAAAAATGAAAACGTAGACCAAATGTATCCTAAAGTTACCAAATCAATGTATAAACACAAGTATTATTCCAAATATTTTCAATGTATATTTTGATCTTACCCTGTCACTATTTAGTATGCCACGCACATCTTCTAGATCATTCAATCGGCTTCGATTTCCGGCAACAGAAGATTCTTGACGAACTATTTGCCAACCCATTTTTTGTATTAAATCATGCATTTGTATTTTGTTGTCCTTTGAAATGTCTATAAGAGCTTTCTGTTGGAGAGAGTCCATTCCACAAACTCCATACAATTTCCGTTCATCCAGTTGGCTTATGACATAGTCTTTGTCATCTCCTTTGAAAAAGAATGCAATATCTAGAAAGATCATTTTTTCTGTATCAACTAGTTCATCATAACTGAACCTCAACACACGTAGAATTTCCCCATCAGGATCAGGATACTTCTTTAATCTGTCCAGGGCAGATTCCCATATGTCTTCGCTTTTAGAATGGAAATATGAACCAAAAACTTTCAAAGCTAATGGATTGCCCCTGGCAAAAGCAACTGCCTTTTCAGATAGCTCTTGGAATCCCCTTTTGGGTTGGCTTGCATTGAAGGCATTTAAGCAGAAGAGTTCAAGGGATTCTTCAAAGTTCAATTTCTTGACATGGTGTATTTCATCAAATAGTACTCCTGAAGTAAACACTTGCTTCTGTCTGCTAGTTACAATCACTCTACTCCCCGGTCCGAAGCGGATTGGTTCAAGAAAATCTTTTAGAAGCTTTGGAGTATTAACATTATCAAGCACAAGGAGAACTTTCTTCTTACTTAGCCTTCTCATGTAAAAGGAACCTGCCTTGCTAGCACCAGTTATATGAGGATTTTCTTCTCCTAATAGCTTAGAAACAGCTTCATCTCTTAAATAATTTAAATGACTAGTTTGCAGTTCATCTTTTATATTCTCCAAGAAGTAGCAGCCCTCATATTGATGAGAAAATTTGTCAAACACAAATTGAGCAATGGTCGTCTTACCGATTCCGCCCATGCCCCAAATTCCAATCTTTATAATTTCTTCTGAATTATTTGTCATTAAAGAGTTAACCCATTCAATATTTTTATCAATTCCAACCAGGTCATTTGATTCACCTGGGTAAGACTTTCTCAGCTTTCTGGAAATGTGTTCAACAATATCATCCACAAGTTTCGATTCATCCCTAGCAAACAAATGGAATATAAATTTTTTAAAATTAAACAAATGAATATTGATTTTATTTATCATGAAGTATATTTTTGCATTTTTAATTAAAAAATAGTGCTATCTCCCTCTTTTGCATATTCCTGGAAAAACATACACCATTCTCTTCCTTCCTTCAGAGTTTGAGAAATTGGAGAAAGAGGCATATTTTGAAATTTAATTTAAAAATTAGAGGGATTTAGCTCTCTGTCATAAACTATTTCAATTTGAGAATAAAATGCTACATTAATCTAATATTTTTGTAGAAGAAAGTTAATAAAAAGGATATGGAAATTCAATCGAAAGAAGAAAGTAGATGAAGTTAATTATAAATTTGGTTAAACCATAACATCAAGATCGACCATATACGGTAACATGAACAGGAGGCTTACATCTCAGAATTCAAGGAATAATGAAATCCTGAAAGATCAGCAGCCTTAGTTAAAGCAGATTTCCAATTTTGTACCGTGACCTTGTCTTCCCTTGTTTCATGTTCAACAAAAGCAGCACCATAATCTCCTCTCTGGTACCTCACATCTGCTGGATCTACTTTATAGAAGACAGGTACCACAACAATTTGTTCATTTTTTCCAGCACACTCCAATATCTTTTCGAGCTCCATCAAACACCACTTTGAAGAAGCATAGTCTTTGGAGAATATAACCAACAAAATTTGCGACTCTTCAATTGCCGTGAAAAGTGACGAAATTTTATCTCCTGCCTCAAGATTAACATCATCTACATAGAAACCAATCTTCTTACGGCGCAAATCTTTCGTCACATGGCTGAGCAGACCATGTCGGACATCAGTGCCTCTAAAGTTGATAAAAACTTCATGTTTATACTTCATTTCAGCAAGCTTTCAAGGAAATTATTTTACACTCCCAACAATCTACATTCTGCAATAAACTATTTTTCACCAAGTCAAAATATATGGGGCAAAAAAAGATAGTAATAATTTGATCAAAGAAATGTGTATGTATATCTAGAAACACAATATGATAATATATATACCAGTTTGTGGCCAATAATTAACTTGAAGGTATCGAGCTCCCTTGATGAAAATATAGCTCTGTGAATAAAGGATCAATAATAATGGATCTATTTATTAATGATGAGCTGCAATAATTCACCAACCATGATATGTTTGTGATCCTCACCTGGCTATATATCTAGGAGGCGTTCACACCAAGTCAATGGTTATATGATTTAGTATTCTGTTCCCATAGCATCATGTCCCGGCCCCACACTAATATTAATATCACTTGCAAATTTTTTGTTTCTTCTCCGAATTCTTGAATTTGGCTTTACACACCGGCATTCACGGGAAGTTGGGATATTATCATATTCTATCATTCTTTCGTAATTCCGAAAGAAATTGTATCCATAGTAAGAATAACTCTTTGCACATTAAAATCAGCCATTATTAATATATAATATGCATTAAAATATTAAATATAAATTAAAAATAAATTAAAGTATATATGTATTTTATATTTTAATGTGTATTATATTTGATGGCTGATTTTGATGTACACCTAACGTTATTCATTATAATATTATATATGGTAAAACCGTGTCTCACAAAAAGGAGAAAAAAATGTAAAATCGTGTCTCATAAAAAAAAAAAAAGGATAAAACCGTGTTATTGATCGGAGAAGAAACGAAGAAATAACCACATCGCGCGTGCAAAAGAGATCAGAATATATTAAGCACACATTGCGAGGAATTGAAGCAAATATGTCTTGTTGCTGTGTGTTTCAAGAAGAAGCCACATATATTGAACTTCAAAGCATATGGTTCCATGCATAACCGAATCGGACCGTCGATTCCATCTAATTGACCTGGTCCTTTTAATCGACTCGTTTTATACTTTTATTTAATAATTTGCTAGTTAAATATACATGTATAGGTATGTGTTCAAGGACTCATTTATAATAGTCAGAATAATATAAAAAATTAAATAATTTACTATAAATAACAAAAAAATATATATAATCATGTAAATTATCAATAAAATTGTGAAATTCCTTATCTCTTTTTTTTCGTCTTGTTCTTAATTCCTAAATTCTCTTTTAATCTCTTTTTAATTTTTACAATTTTAACCTATAGAAAATCTTACTCCTATCATTTAGTACTTTTATTGACCATCATTCTTCCTTTTATGGTGGTTTAGAGCATTCTAACATTCAATGGAACAAATTGAAAGTGTTGACGAGTATTTTTTAGATTTTGTTCCTTATGCTCAAAGATTTGATAATTCAACGACATTGGAGCTTTTTCTCAATGGATTAGCAACTTATATCCATAGAGAAATTATTTTTAATGATCCAAAAACACTGTGGAATGCATTTTATTTAGCAAAATTTTATGAAGAAAAATAGCTGAATCTATTTGCAGAAATCTCAAAGCCAGAAATGCAAGCATCTACAATGGAGTCAACAATTCAGAATTCAAAAATATACTCAGATCCAGCGAAGTTCATCAACAAAATTTCCAGATGCAGCAGCATTTCCAGATTTACAAATTCACAAAGCAAAAGCAGAAGATCTAGATGCAGTTTCAACAGAAAATTTAAATCAAGCCACAAATTCAGATCAAAAATCCACAATCCAGTTTCAGCATCAACAAATTCAAGCCAATTTCGGTTTCTCCAAGGACATGGGGACTGGTTGATCTGCTGTGAACTTTTGTTCATCATCATCATCAACAAGGATTGAGTCCCCGAATTTGCTCGAATTCGAGGAGGGGTTCGGCTTGATAGGATCCTATTCGAATTGACCAACCGTCACATAAGTATTAACATGATAACAATAGTGAATGACATTGCAACAATTTCATCATCAAAGAAATTGAAACAAAGAAAGGGTACCTCAGCAGCAATCACAAGATTGCTGCTGTTGCTGAGAAGCAATTTGAGCAGCAAACCTCCTAAAATTAATTAATTAATAATTAATTAATATAAATAAACAAACATAATTCTTTCAAACATTGAAAGAAAGCTGAAAAAAACATATCATCATCAGAATTTGAATAATAAACAACAACATCAAATCTTGAAAGCAATCGAAACCTTGTGATAGGACGATTAAAAACAAATTAACCTTAAAGAAACCAAACAATTAAAAACAAAGAAAAACATAAAGAAAAACAAGGGTCTATGATGAATATATATCAACATAAAAGAGAAATACCAAGACAAATGCATTAACATCAAACAAACCAGAAGCAATCAAACAATCCAAAACAAAAATTCACAAGAACAATCCATCATAAGATAAGAGGAATAATCATCATACCCAGGCAAAGGTCTCTTGTTAACAACACAAGGGTAAGGTCGATTTTGCACAAGATTCTGATTGATCACACTCAATGCTCTTCTGTTCTGTCCAAACTTTCTTGCACAAACATTCTGCCTCTGATTCTGATTATCCATCCCTCCTGAAATTCCAAAACCCCCCACAAAAAAATATTAAACCTTTAAGCTTAGAATCCAAATTGAGCCTTAAAAATCTGACCTTTATTAAAATAAAGAAAGGTTTATTTATTTGTACCTTGAAGAATTCCTGAAATGTTTTCATCAGAGCCACCACCACTCATGATCTCTCTCACCTTAAAGTTTGTTAATTTGAACCAAAAAACAAAACTTTACAACAACCCCAATCGCTCAAGAATCTATCTTTCCCTCCCAAGAACCCAGAAAAAAGAACCCCCCAGAAAAAAGATTCTAGAAAAACAAGATCATTGAATAAGAAGAAGAAAGATTCAGAGAGAGAAAGAGAGAGAGAATAGAATGGCACTGACACACACACACACACTCTATATGGGACTGAACCAACGGGTATTTGTCCCTGTTGAGACACAACAATAAGAAAGAACCGATGTGTCTTTTTTTTTTCTTTGAAATGAAGAAAAAAAAAAAGAAAGGGTTTAACGGCTAGTGCTTTAGAACCGTTGGATCATGTTTTTTCTTTTGACATTACCGTTTGATCATGTTTTTGCAAAAAAGGGCTTCTTTTAATTTTTGTTTTATTTATTTTTTGGTCCTAACAACGGTAATAATGTTGTTATGGTTAACATGTGATGACACTTGACAGTGTAGGGGTTTTTTAGTTTTATTTTTTTAAAAAAAAATTAAAATTGATAATTAAATTATTAATATATTGGGTCATAAAGGTTTTTCCATTATTGAGTCAGAAAATTGTATACTGTTTACCAAATTGGGATTATGAAATTAATTTTTGTTGATTTTGGATTATTTGTTGACTTATAAGAATTTTTAATAATTTCAATCCAATTATTTATTTTATTTTATTTTTAAATTATGAGTTTTATTTTTTTTTTAAGAATAAACACCTCAATTGGTCTAAAAGATTTTAAATCCAACAATTTGGTCTCGATAAATTTTTATTCATTAATATTAACGAGAATTACTCTCGTCGGATAAATTAGTCGTTGATAAATTAGTCGTTGATGACTTTGAATGAAAACTAATTTATGTTATAAGAGTATGTTTATCGATATAATTGCCTTATAGTAAAATTTATAAAACACTTATTTATCTAATATACATATTAAAAATTTGATTGAAAGTAATGAAATCACTTTTTTAAGAATTTTTAAAGAATAAAACTTTGTTAGAAACCATGTTTTAAATTTGGGTTAAACACCAAAATTATTGTTGAATTTTTAATTTGCCGACGAAAATATACATGAAATTTGAAAATGATAAATATATCCGTCAATATTATTAACAAATAATCAACCTAGATGTTAGAAAATTAGTTAATATTTATCACGTTGTTTTTTGATATTTGGATTGATTTATCACTTTTTAATAATATTAAGAAATACATTTATGAATTTTAAAATTTATAGATATTTTTTTCAGCAAATTAAAAATCTAAGAACAATTTTGGTGACTAAACTTTTAAATTTTCTTGAAAATTAATTTGAGTATTTATTTATTTATTTTGTTTTTGTTTTCCAAAGGTTGCATCTTTTCTTTCTATTCTTCTAGGGTAACATAAAGTGCTGCGCTCCTATCTACGCTCTAACCCACTTTCCCTTTATTAATTTAATTTAGTTTAGTTTGATTTTTATGTTCCAACTGTCATTAAAAATATGATAATATATATACCAGTTTGTGGCCAATAATTAACTTGAAGGCATCGAGCTCCCTTGATGAAAATATAGCTCTGTGAATAAAGGATCAATAATAATGGATCTATTTATAATGATGAACTGATAATTCACCAACCATGATATGTTTGTGATTCTCACCTGGCTACATATCGAGGAGGCGTTGACACCAAGTCAATGGTTATATGTTTTAGTATTTCTGTTCCCTTATAGCATCATCTCCCGGCCCCACACTAATATTAATATCAACTAGATTTAAACCCGTGGGATGTGCGAAAAAATATGTAAATTTTTAATATATAATAGAATTTCTAAATGTATTTTAACATGTATTTTTAATATTGTAATTATTAGTAATTATGTAATATAAACAATTGAAAGAAGAGGAATATTTTTTTTAAATAAATTATAACTACATATAATATATAGGAAGAATGGACAATGTACATTTGGGTAATAAAAAAATTCATGTGTCCCCTTCTTCCTATAATATATTAATAACGAAAAAATATTTCTATTGAAAATAATTGAAATTAAAATTATAGTTGTGTAAAATTGATCCACTACATACTAATTACATTTTAGCATTAAAAAATATACTATCATAATTCGAATAATATTTATCTCAATAGAATAACAAAAGACACAGATTTTCAGTGTTACTTCATCATCATGAATATGAAGTCTAATCATTTTCCTCATTTCTTTGATCTGCTGAATTTGAACTTGTTAGTGGATAACTGATTACTTCAATTGGTTGAGATGGACAACCTTTACATCTGAGTTGGATATTTTTGTCAAACAGAATTCTCATCAACACCCTATACGGCTATATATACTATGATATTTCTTTAATATGTTAAATCACTAATAAATATCCAAATGGTTTTATGTGGAGGAAGGAATTTGTTAAAAAATTTAGAACAATATAAAATCTCACCAAATATGATGAAGAAACCAATTTTTTTTCAACTAAAAAATAATTAATTTCGTATGTATTTACAAATAAAAAAAGAAAAGTAAAAAAACATTTGACTAACCTTGCTATTTTGTAAAATCATCTCAAGATATTCCACTTTCTTATAATCGTATGACATAAACATTAGAGTTCCAGTCCAGCTTTTTTGGTGGACGTTGGAAAGGAGATGTTCTTTCTTGGTCATTCGGTGGATCAGAAAGAGCTTGCATCAAAGTCTTGTTTTATGTCTCTCTTCTCATGAGACAGGATACTAAGCAGAGCTATGAGTGAAGGTGTAAGGCTTTTTCTCTTTTTTTTTGTGATATATATGGTGGCTTTTAATTTCTTGGTACCAATTCTAATATTTATGAATGTGTAATACTCTTTAATATTTGTAACATATAAGATTAAAGTGTAAGAGAATATGAAAAGTTAAGAATAAAAACAAATAAATAAATTTTATAACTCAATATTA
The DNA here is from genome assembly GCA_036250425.1 of Stylosanthes scabra. NCBI lineage: Eukaryota > Viridiplantae > Streptophyta > Magnoliopsida > Fabales > Fabaceae > Stylosanthes > Stylosanthes scabra. Next base: position 59,066 of record JASCZI010241666.1, read on the forward strand.
TAAAAATTAAAAAAGATGAATAATAGTGAAAAAGAGGAAAATTTTTTTAAATAAATAAAATAAAAATCATATTTACCAAAATACGCATTTCTGCAATTATTTATGTTTTTAAAACGTATTACCAAAGGCGGTACTACCTTATTTCCAATACCGCCCCCTCTGAGGCCGGTACTGGGTTAAAACCAATACCGCCCCCACTGGGGCCGATATTGGCTCATTACGGGAAGGTGCGAATTTTGCCTATAAAAGAGCTTCTAGGTGAGTAGTAATGGCATAAGAAAATCCCACATAGTGTTACCAAAATAAAAACATGGCACAAGAGCTGTTTTATTTCGTTGTGCATCCGAATGGTGTAATAGTTCGCCGAGAGAAAGGGGCATCTTTTGAGTCCAGCGCCTCGGTGATGTTTGTGCATAGTCGCGTGAATACATTGCTGAAACAGCTTATTCTGTCTCAACTTGGTGCGGAAGGCGGTTGGGAAATCGGTCATCTGGCATATCGATTTCAGGCGATCACTGCAGAGGATCGATTAGAGTACCGACCGTCCTGGATTAGCGAGGACAACCATGTACGGATGACGTTTGAGGTGCATAAGAGGGTAATGGAAGATAAGGTTATGGAGTTCTATGCCGAGGTGCGGCACGCCGGAAGCTCAAGTAGGCTCAGTCATCCTGGCCCATCGACAGATCCCGCCCCAAGCCATGTCCTTGCGTTGGAAGACGTAGCCATGCGGGGTGACAACTCCGGGGAGGATTCGGACTATGAGGAGGAGTCCTCGTCTGATAGCACTAAAGAAGATGAAGAAGTGCTGGACATCCCGGTTGGGTGGACCCGACTAGTCCTTCCCCCACCGCTACCAATCCCTGATCTCGCCCAGGTACCAAGTTTTTTCCAGCAGTTACTCATTGATACTAGGCATGTGGAAGATCCGACAATGGAGTCTGCTGCGAATGAGTACAACACGGATGGGGGAGTTGAATTCAGGGTCGGTCATAGGTTGCGAAATCGTGATGCTATACACTTGGCGGTGAAGAACTATAGCATTCGAAGGAATGTCGAGTACAAGGTCGTCGAGTCAGATCGAACGAAGTATCACTGTCGGTGCAAGCTACACACATCTGGTTGTCCATGGATGATTCGGGTGGCACTACGACAGAATTTGGGACATTGGTATGGTATATTTTTATGAATTTCATCTGTAACCAAATTTTGTCCCATCATTCATTATGCACAAATCATTTGGTTGTTTTTGCAGGGAGGTACGAAAGATAG
>JASCZI010241666.1:77697-100188 GCA_036250425.1 Stylosanthes scabra
TGACAGAGCCATGAGCAACATTGAAGCGTCTCCTGAGGGATTCAACATGCTGAGGCGCATGTATGAAAATGTTCAAGAACCATTTTTAAATGCTACTACGATGGCTGGAAACACAGGAGGCAACAATACACCTCTTTCTGGGACTCAAGCCAGGGACCAATCAACAAATCCCTCAACTACTAACTCTGAAGCAACTGCTGGTTCTCCATTACCCAATACTAACCCGCTCCCCAATCCTTGGTCCTCTACTGGAAGTAAGTTCTTATGCTATATTTTGCTCCTTAGAATCCTGTGACCGAATGGCTCATTCTATTCAATTGTTTTTTATTACATTTTCCCTTTTTCTCATTTTTTTTTGTCTCTTTCAAGACTAGTAAATATGATTTTTTTTTTGTTGCTCGTGACTGGTGATACTGTAATTGATGATGAATATTTTGCAGCTGGTGGTGCCCAAAATAACAACAGAAGGTCAACCCCTGCTGGTGGAGATGCTAGGCAGCAGGCACCTACTGGCTTAGGAGGGCTTGGACTGCCAGATCTTCAAGGCATGCTGGGCGGCAATGCTATGCCAGATCCTGCTTTGATGGCCCAGTTAATGCAAAATCCAGCTATCTCAAATATGATGCAAAGTATCCTTTCCAACCCACAAACTTTGAATCAGGTATTTGTTTACTGTGCCTAGAAGAAGTACAACATGTGGCATGGACGTGTGGTTCCCTTGAATTGATCCTTTCAACCTTATTTTTTTGTTTTAGATGCTTGGAGCTAATGCTGATCAGCGTGGCATGCCTGATTTGAATTCTCTTAGAGAAGTGATGCAAAATCCGGAGTTCCTTCGCATATTTTCATCACCTGAGACACTGCAGGTAAACAGACATTGATGGATTTTCATTGACATTGAGTCTCTTCTGTTTAGCATACAGTATGTCTTTGCTTGTGCTAAGAAGAATGTGGTCTAGTGCGCTTACTTCAGTCTATCGAGTATTGACATTGATGCTTGGATTTAGTTTATTTTACTACAGAGTAGCTTACTTGATGTTGATATTTTAGGTTCTTCATAAATTGTTATTCTTTCTGAAAGGCAACAATACCTATAATTTGCAAAGATAATTAATTTTTCACTAAGTTCAACAGATAATAAATTGGTTATGTTCAAACGGTACTGACATATGAAGTCTATGAGATATGTTTGATGACTATTTAAAATAATTTGATATCATAAATAAATAGGTTTTGAATCTTTTTATATAATGTTAAGATTCTAATAGTAATTTTTGTTACAAAAATAAATGGGTTTTAAAACTTTTTGATCATAATTCTCCTAAGTAAGTGATTTTTTGGGATAACTTTTTATTTATTTATTTTCATTATAGTATTTGGTTTTGTGAAATGTGATGATGAAGAAGAAACTCTGTAATTTGATTCATTGGTTTCAATTAATCTTACAATTTGTGTTATTGTGCATTGGCAGCAACTCATGTCTTTTCAGCAGGCTCTTATGTCTCAGATTGGTCAACAACAGCAATCGCGGTAATTATTTTTCAATCCTCCATTAAAGAGATGAGAACTTATACTAATTCTTGTGGATTTGATAACTGCAATGATTTTTAATGTATCAAATGTTTTTGCTGAATGTAGTTTACTAGTTTTCTGCCTAGCATTAGCACAACTTTTCATACTGAGCATCTCCCTTTTTATGATTACTCTGTGAAGGTTTTTATAATGTCTTCCTAGTAAGACATTTTAAAAAGATTTTTTTAATTTCTCTATTCAGAGTGACGTTTGTCTCGTTCAAATCACGCTGACCAAATATGATAGTCTTGTTTGTAGTGCAATGTCCGGAATCAGCGCTTTCAAACCCACCTAGACTTTTAATTATTTTGTATATTATTTTTCTTTCTTGATTTTCTGTTAATACGAACGGCATTTGCAGGGAACCAGGTCAAACCGGCGGAGGTACTGGTATGCAAGACAACCTTTTACTTTGTTATTTATGTTAATATAAATTATTTTCTTTGTTAGTAGTCGTTATAATTTTGAAAATTGGTACTTCTCTTGGGAGATACCTCATACCTTTATTGGCCACAGATATTGAATCTCTGTTGATAATAACTAAATACTATATTTTGCTAGGTGCTTTGAACAACATGGCAGGTTTGGAGTTGTTATCAAGCATGTTCGGTGGACTCGGAACTGGTAGCCTAGCTGTTCCAAATAGATCAAACGGTTAGTGTCATTCATCTCTAATTCCTTCCTAAATAGATCTTATGATGATCTGCTGACAATTGTTGCCTTCCGCAGAGCCACCGGAGCAGTTGTATGCAACCCAACTTACTCAGCTTCAAGAGATGGGATTCTTCGACACCCAAGAGAACATACGGGCTCTTATTGCCACATCTGGTAATGTTCATGCAGCTGTTGAACGGCTTTTGGGAAACTCTGGTCAGTAGCAGGCAATGTCGACAAAGTCATATTCCAAAGGTCTCTTGTATAGAGCTCTGAGGTTCGTCGCTTTGACAATCGGTTGTGTTTCGGTTGCCTTGTTGGGTAGTTAAATAAAATCAGGAATCTGTCCGAAATTCGCAATGGTCAGTGCTGAAATGGTGGTGTAGGATACATACATTGGATTGTAATTTCCCCTCTCAATCCCCGCTTTCGAGTTCTGACGATGATGGTCCTCTTTTCTTGGTGTACATACTTAAAAATTAAAATCTAGATTTTAGACTCAGCAACAAGACCTCAAAAAGTGTTTTCAACTGAATCGATTTTTATACTATTCATTTGTATTATTAATACTTTAATAACTCTTGATTACATGATTTGGCAGGTGGAATGGGATTGGGGTGAGACTGGCAGTTAAATCCAACTGCTAGAATTTTATGTGAATTTTTCTTATTATTTGTTGATTGAGTTAGCTTCTTCTATCTTGATCATGCAGTATTTCTTTTTTCTTCTTTTTTTTTTTTTTTATACGGAATCGAAAAGTGTAATCCTGGGGAGAAAATATTCTAAAATGTCATGCAAATTCTTATTCCCTCGAAAATTATTTTTTGAATATTATGGTAAATTCATTTTTTTCACAATTAATTGATTTATCTTCAATGTTCTGAAAACTAAAAGTAAGTAATATAATGTCGATGTTCTCTAATAAATTGATTTAATCTATTCATAATATGCAAAAAGAAACAAATATATTAATATAATGTAAAGCAGTATTTTACATTATATTACTTAAATATCTAGTAAATTGATTAGGTCATAATAAATATATTAATATAAAATAATTAAATTTAATATTGTTATACTATACTCTCTTTTAATATTTTATTGGTTAGAAAATTAACAAAACATTTATGATGAGTGATAAATTAAAGAAAATATTATTAATAATTTATCTGTCTATATATAATTTCACATATAACTTTAATTGCACGTGAATTTTTATTTTTTTATCAAAGATATGTTGGGGGAGATGTTTAAACTCGAAATATCTATTGAGATAAAGACAAATGTCATTTGAGATACATTTCATTGGTATTGAGTACGTATTTTGTTCGAGTACTATTAATTCTAAAAAAATAGAAAATATGTCATTTAATTATATTTAAGATTAAAAAATTATTAAATTCTAGTACTATATGTATTAGTAAATAAATATAATTTTTTTAGATTAGTTAATATAATTCTAAGAGAAATATTATAAAATTTTCTACAAATCTTTTATTGTTTAATTTTGGATGACCTAAAACGTTAAAGTAGATTTTTTTACGTTATTTAACGTAAAATTATATGAGGTCTGGAGTCTGAACCATTCACCATTATTGAGAGGAGAAAAACCTCTCCTCAAAACCAGCCTAAGTATAATTATTCAGTGTAAGTATTTGTTGTAAGAAACATAGAACTAGGATTGATTTTGTATTTTGTGTATATGATCCTAGAAAAGATTCTATGAATTCATATCAGGTTCTTCATTTTGTCACGGAGAACACTGAAACGAATTCCACAAAAATGAATTCTGTTTCTCAGACAGGTGATGAACTCAAGAGAGATAGTCCGAAAGTTTCTCAAGGTATACTTTGAAAAGATGATTAAATTTACTGAACTTTGATTAGATGAAAAAATTGATTAAATTCTTATTTCCGATGAATTCATTTTGAAGCGTATCTACTGAATTTTAGTGCACCCAAATTATGTGTTATTTGTTGATATTGATAAGTGATTTGTATTTCATTTCTTTGGGTAAAAATTATCACCCAAATTTCTCTGTCCAAATCTAAGTGAAGCCTTATGCCTGTGCCATTGATATGATTTATTCTGGGTTTTGTGAGTTAAACCCAGATTTTTCTATTCCTTCAAATTTCCTTTTTCTTATGCACGTGAGGGTATGTGATTCATTTTCTAACTTTCTCTCTCATAGATAAAGATACAATGAATATTTGTTTTTTTTTTAAGACAATGACAAAAGAATAATTTTTAATTTCTTTTATTATATTTTGACCAAATTTCTTCAGTTTCGTCATCAAATAAGAAGAAACTGTGTGCCTTCAATAGTGAAGAAGTAATAAAACTAGAACCCAGAATTTTTTACATAGTTTTTGCTATTCTTTTTTTTTCTTTTTTCTTTTTACACCCAAAATGTGAAGATAGTTTTGGTGGTGAGAGTAAAAGTTTTTAATATCGTCTTATATACCTTAATTCATTGGTTAGCAACAAATCTGAGTACGATATAGATAATTCTTTGATTTATTAGATGAGAATATTATGAGAAAAAATACGTTATTTTAACGTTTATTTAATAACAAATATATACTGAAAGTGTGAATAGTGTTATTTTATATAGATGTGCATATTTTTGTATTTGATAATAATAATAATAATATCAACAATACTAATTTTTGTTGTGTATTTATTATGTGATTAAAATGATTTGAAGTTGGTGAGAAATCAACCAAAAATGAGAATCCACCATCTCTGCCGCCGCCGCTGCCAACTATTGATGCTTTAGCATTAACATTGAAACGTGCTGAAGGTGGTGATGTTGATGAAACGAAAGAAGAGGAAGCAACAGCCATTGATTCCTTAAAGGACATTGAAGTTGATGTATTCGTTATGGACAGAAACCATGACCATGAAAAGCCTGTTGCTTTGGATTTTGACCTCAATGAGCTTCCTTCTGAGGTTGACCAGGACTGGTGGTAACTCTATAATAAGATACATTTTGCTTAATAATAATATTAATGAATTTGAATTCATAAACATGGTTGTTTAATGATTCATCATGATGAGTGATGATATATTGTCTTTGAAACTTTATTGTTTAGACATCTTATTATAATAATTAAACTTTGGATATATCATTGTGTTTTTAAATTTTGGATGTGTTACATTTATGTTTGAGTATTGAAGTAAATTTATGACCAGATTTTAAACTATGTACTGCATTATGTGATGAGTTTGCAGAGTATTATATTACGGTTTCGATTAGGTCGTGAATTTTTTCATGAGTTTTTTTTTAATATCGAAATTTAAAAAATTTAACGAGATAGAAAAAGATATAAGAATGATTATTATATCCCTATTAATAACTACGGCGGTTTAAAATTCTTATTTATCATTAACTTTCGATAAAAATATATATTACATATAATCTGAGGGTAAAAATTATTGTTTTCAAATAATTTGTGATGGTATGGTGCTAGAAAACCATTGATTACTTTCAGATTCTACCCTTCTTCTTTTTTGGTATGATATATATAATCACTTTTAACATGAATTTTTTTTAGTTTGGATTATAACTTAAGAAGTTCATGTGATTTATAATGTTGTCATCAAATATGAGTAGTAAATTATGTAAAAAAAATGAGTAGTAAATGAAAGACATATATGAATGAATATATGTTATTATTTGACGTAGGGTTGTGAGTAAAGAATATATGAAGATGATATTAAAACAATTAATGCAACTTTTATTGAGAACTTATTGGCTTTGTCCGAAGAAGTATGATATTTTTCTTACCAGGTGATGTCATATATAGATATAGATTTTTGTTAAAACAAATTTACGCATAAATATTGTAATTTTGCAACCGTTAATATACATATGGATTTTGTTAAAAAAAATTCATTATATTTTTATATTCATCATTTTATTATATTTAGATATTAATTTGATAATAGTTATAAAAGAGTATACGTATTATATATGTATAGAATATAAAAAATGAAAAATGATAAAATAATTATATTTGAAAAATAATAAATATTAATTTAATAAAAAATTAAAAAATTATTTATATTTTAATTAGATTAACAATTATTATTGATAAAACTAGTATTATATATTATATACAAATAATTACAGCAGATTTTTTAATTATTAATGTGAACTAGTAACATGAAAATTTTGGTCAAATTATTACAGTGAAAAAAGGTAATATAATTAGTAGTTGATATATTTTTTTATTAATAATAATATGTTAGTATAAATAATTATTTTCAATTATCTATACTGTCAATAATATTTAGTTTTATAATACTTATTAATTAATAATAATAATATATTAATATAATTACCAGACTGAAATTTGTTGTTATTTTTATTATTATAATTTAAATTTATAATATTTGGAATTTTACATTATTTATTTTATTATTTTGTAAATTTGTATTTTATATCTATTTGCTATGTTCTACTATATATTGTTAAGTTTTTCATTAATAATAATTACACGTTAAAAAAATACATAAATATATTAAATATTAAAATATTAGACACATCTTATTATTCCTTTAATTTGAATTTTAAAGGAAAAAGATATAAAATACATTTATATTGATCATTATTAATTATAAAATTGTATACCTAAATTGGATATTTCTTACTATATATATGACGCTTTTCCTGGAATAATTATTAAATCTTTACGCTGTATTTATAATTTACTTTTTTAATCACTATATAATTTTATTTTTTATCATATAAGTTAAAATTAAGTTATAACAGTTCACCAGAAATTTTAAACGATAACTTGCTATCAACTTTCAAGTAGTTTTAACTTTTAAGAACTAATTTTTTTAAAATAATAATTTGAAGTATTTCTCCTTTTTTTTAACATGGATTTTAGAAGTATAAACTAAAACTTAAAAATGAAATATTCACACACATCGATCTATATTTTTATATTTTGTACAAGACACATTTAAAAATGATTAGTTAATACTATTCAAACTTTTTCGAATCAAATTATTGAAGTCAAATGTAATAATTTCTTTGACAATTTAAATAAAATTATTATTAATTACAACGGTTATATTTACTATTTAGAACAATGGAAATAAGAAAATTAAATATTTATATGACCCATAATTAATGAAGGAAATATAAACAATAATTAATGAAGAAGGAAATATAAACACTTTTATAAAATGAGAGCAATGCACTAATATTATATTATATAAACACAAAAGGAAACAAATAAGCATTAAAGTGTAAATGGTTTGACTGTGTTAATTTAATTTTACTAGTCAACTTCAAAACCTCAAGAAGTTAATAGAAATGAGACTTGCATAGACCATATATACATATTATTATTTCAACTGCTCTATATTATTTTAGTATATTTGTTAACAATGAAAACAGTATATATCAAGACAAAAAATAATAAACAATATAATATTATCCCTTAGAGAAAAAAAGTAAATTAATTCTTATTAAATATAATCGTTATTATTATCATCTTTTTATTATCATTACTACTACTAATGTATGCAATGTACTCGAGTATTGACAACAATTTTTTTTAATGGTGAGTTCTCAATTACTAATATTTTGATAAACAAAAAATATTAATTAAATATATTTAAGATCATTATTCAGTCAACATAATCATATTAGGGGCATAAATTGAAATATAAAAGTAAATGATAGATTTTCCAAAGCTTTTTCTTTTCTTTTTTTTAAAAGAAAGATAAATTGAAATATAAAAATAAATAAAAAGACTTGTTTTAGCTAAAATTATGAGTTAAATTTAGATGTAAATGTAATAATAATAATAAAACAAATTTATTAATCAAATATTTTTTTAATAGAATAAATCTATGTGTACCATTGTACGCACCTGTACACATCATTTAGCAACACACAAAAATGTAAACATTAGTACAGAAATTTACATTTTTCTGTGCTATGTTTACATTTTTCCGTGTTAATAAATGGTGTGTACAGGTGCGTACAATGGTACATCTAGTATTACCCATTTAATATAAATTAAAATGTATGTGAAAAATGCTTTTATATTTGTTAATTATTGCATACACATTAGTTATTAAAACCAATGTTGAAGACATTTTCCTAATGAACAATATAATGATCTATTAGATAGATATACATCCCAAAATCTTCTCCTTTCATCATATATAGTTATTTCTTAGTCTTTTGTCATGGAAAAAACCAAACAAAACTCCACCAAAAAATCTACTATCTTATCAACTGGTGAATCCAAAAGGGTTGTTGTTGATATAATTGATCTCACTGAAGACAATGATGATGATGATATATCTGAAACAAATGGAGGAAAACTTAGTGGAAAATTTTCTGCTAAGCATAAACGAAAGATTTCTCAAGGTATAATATATACGATAGTTAAGACTATTGAATTGTTATTTTTGCAAATTTATATCTAAATTTTTTTCTCTCTCTCAATAATATTGTTACACAAAATTTGGGATCCCAAATCATTATTTGCAACAAGTTATTAGCCATATATCATATGGTATATGCATATATAGCATATATATCTTAGTCTCATACATCATATTTCATTTCTTTATTTAAGTGTCATTTGTCATCTTTAATTTTTTATTTTTTTTCTCTAAATATATTTCGGTTTGCTAATGCTTTTAAATTAGTTTTCTTTTTAGGCACAAATCCTGGTATTTTTAATAGTTTCTATCGGTTTATTGTCCGATCCATATATAAAAGGAATTAGATCAGACTTAGAAAATTAGTGTTAAGGCCTTGTGTTGAAGGTTTACCATCATTATTATTATTATTATTATTATTATGGTAAGGGATGGTTTATGTCCCTAACGTCTGCGAAAAGTTTCAAAAATACTCCTAACGTTTAAGTTGAATAAATTTTACCCCTAATGTTTTGATTAGTTTCAATTTTACCCGCCCCTAATCTTTGAAAAATTAAAAAAGTTGAGGGTAAATTTTTCAACGACTAGGGGTAAAATTAAAGTCAATCGAAAACGTTAGGGGTAAAATTGAATCCAATAAAAATTATGGAAATTTTTGAAACTTTTAGCAAACGTTAAGAATATAAACCATATTTTACCATTATTATTATTATTATTATTATTATAGTGTTAAGATCTTGTTTTGGTGGGTTTATTTTTTTAATTTAATTTTATTTATTAAGTTGATATATAATTGTATGAATTGTTATTACATGGTTGTAGGTGAATATGAAGTGATGACTACTAATGATGATAAGAAACCAATGGAAGTGGATCCTCATGTTATAAACAAAAATGTTATTGGTCAAGTTTCTAATAATAACATGGTGATTAGATCATTTGACCTGAATAAATCTTATTTTGATGAAGATGAAGAAGGTTAGTTTTGTATGATATCTTTTCATTATTGATAGTTGTTGCATGTAAGTTATAATAATATGCAATTGGAATAATGAACAACGATTTATAAATCTAATAATTAATAATATAGAAATCATGTTTGGGAATAACTACTTCTTAGTTATTACAAAATATTTTTTTTATCAAAATTGTTAATTATGCTGTTTATAGTGAATAAGAAATTTTGGCCAACCAAATGCAACCAAATGATTTATTTTTATGCTAAATAAAAAACTATTTCGGTGTCAAATAGAAATGTATTTATATACATTTTTTTATATTATTTAACACCGAAATAATATTCTATTTAGCATAAAAATAAATCACTTAATTACACTTGATTGATGAAAACAACTCATTCAAATAGCATTATCCTTATATATATTATTGCTTAGTACAATTGTTATAGCTTGCTTCTATAAAAAGGAAATTAAATAGGAATATGCTTTCTTGAGTTGTTGATGATCTTGGACTAGCAATTACTTAATGTTCTTTTTGTATTTCCACTACCACAATTTCTATTGCCAAATTGTGTGTGTATATATACACCTAAAATATTTTATAAATATATTCATCCATTTTCATCATTCTATTTGTAACTAGGGTAATAGAATTTTGTATAGAGCATCAATTATGTATTAGTATTACTACTGCGTCAATAAAAATAATTTATTTAAACTAATTACTTAAAAAATTATCAACCTACATGAATTTAATTAATTAGATGATTAATCGTGACGGTGAGTGAATAAAAATTAAAATTTAATACATTATATCTTAAAAAAAAATAAATGCATATATATAATCCAACAAAAAGAGTAGCACTTTTTTTAATTAAAAATATTGGATGATTTATATGAGAGTGTATATATGCATTTATTATAAAATTATTTATCCCAAAATTTAATATAGATAAAGATATGTAAATGACTATATATACCTAACAACATTCATCCATTTGTATTTAATAAATTTTTGTTATTATGGGTTTCTTAATTATGTGATTAATCTAATAAGGTGGAATAATTATTTGTATTGAAGAACTTAAAGGTTTGGATCTACTTGCTCATCATCACCATGCAGCACAAGAATCTGTTTTCATAATAAAGGAAGCAATAATTGATGATGATTTGATGGTGTCTCTTCCTGATGAAAAGAAGCAGAAGCTGAAGAAAATTCACAGATCGGATTCCATGGTTATTGATGATGATAATGATAATGATAATGATGGTGATAAGATTAATCTCAATTTTATTGATTTGAATGTGGTTCCTACAGAAGTTGATGAAAAATGTTTGGTCTGATCATAATAATCATGAATTAATCATTGCAAGTACTTTTAATAAGATCTAGACCCAATTCTTATATATCTATTTATTGCCAAACATAAATTTAATTATATAAATTTGAATAATAATGCTCTTGGTATTATTATTGGTTCATTTTTCTTTTACATTAGTATTTCAATAATTTTAGCTATTAATAATATTATAATTCATTAAAAATATTAAAATACCGATTATTCTGGATATATTTATACATTTTTCTAAGAAAATTTTTTAAAATAAATAAAATAAAATTGTTATTTACCAAAATATGTTTTTCTGGAGAAATTCACTAAAATAGACCGTATTAGGAGTACCGGTCCGAACTGGTAATGGGCTAAAAAAAAAAAAAGGTTTAAATTCCATACGAAAACTAGAAGGTCAAACTAACTAAACCGACCCTAACTAACATCAATTTATATTTTACTAACCCAAAGTTCTACACTTACACTATCAACTTATCTATCCAAAAAAATTATTTACACTATTTTATAAAATATGCATATTAAATTAAAATTAGTTAATTTGTGTACCTAAAAGTCCACAGCTTCGTACAAATGTGTTTCCTCGTTGAGCCGGTTGATGTCAGCACTGCGCACAGCTGGCTGCCTCGCGCCGACTGCCGCGGGATGGACCCTGCCACGCCCTCGGCTGTGCCCACGACCGCGCCCTCGCCCGCGCCCACTGCCTTCAGCTTGTTCTCCATCACCTACGTCCATACTAATACTCTAGGGAATATAAAATTTACTGAATTGGGTGAGAGAGAATGTAAAATTACAAAAATGAGCTTCTCTCTCGGTCCCTCTTATATAGCCGCTAAAAAGCCAGTACTGGTCCTACATAGGGCGGTATTGGTAAATACCACTGTTCGGAAAATCGGATCGGACTGGCCGGTTCGACCGGAAATATTGGGAACCGATCTTTTGTCCGGTCCGGTTCACATGTAAAAATCGGTTGGCAACAGACCGGTCAAAAATCATGAACCGGTCAAACTGGATCGGTTTTTTTAGCTTTTTAAATTAAAAATTAATAATATTATATTTTAAATAATTTTATAATAATTTTAATTTATTTTATTATATATTTAAGTAAACGGTCCGATTACGGTTCGACCCTGGTCGAACCTCTAAACCTTTGAACCAGTCACTCCACCGGTTCAGTGATTGGTCTGGTTCTCTAAACCTGGGTAAATACCCAGTACCGATCCCAGATGTAGCGGTATTGGAAAATATACAGTACCGATCCGGACTGGTATTCGGTCAAACCATTACCGATCTGGACTGGTATTACTGTTTTTTTTTAAAAAAATTTTAGCCCAATACCGGTCCGGAGGGTATTGGTTTGACCGAATATTGATCTGGTACTCCTAATACGGTTTATTTTAGTAAATTTTTCTAGAAATACGTGTTTTGATAAATAACGATTTTATTTTATTTATTTAATTTTTTTTTCCCATTTTTCTATATATTTTGTAAAGCGTTATTAAAAATATATACTAATACATGTTAGTAAGTGAAAATTCATATGCAATTTATTTCATACAAAGTTAATAGTTGAGAATCGTTTGATAACAATTTAATCAAGCGTGTTAAATTATTCAAGGTTTTTAATTACAATTTCACGTGAAAACAACCACACGTTGGCGTATAGTATAATTGAAAAACGTTGATTCATAGTAAATAATTAATATATATATAATCATTCACTAGTTAATAGAAAAACTAGAATTAGATTCGTCATTCCAATATCTTATATATATTAGTTTGAAAAAACAAATTAAAACAAAAATCTTAAAATGTTAATTTTAAAAATTGACTACGTCACAGGGTTCTCCATTGTAGTAGGCTAGTAGCTCTCACAAACCCATAATTGGATTTTACGTGTCCTCAATTCACATCTATTTGCCACTGTTTTAGCCTCCAAAAACTTTCAATCTTAATTTGACATCACTAATACAATCTCATTCTTAGTGTTTCAACACACATTACCTTCAAAACAAAAACAAAAAAAAAAATAAAAAATTAAAAGATAATAATAATGAAGTGCATAACATTATTGTCTCCTCCTTCCTTTCATTGCTAATTATTGAAGCTTAATCTCTAATTAAGTTCTCTTTGGTTATCACAATATTCATTAATCCACCTTCAACAAAGGTAAGCATTTCTCTTCCCCATTATCTATGTCTGTATTCAAAATTTCTTATTCGGTGTTGAAGATGTTTTTACATAAAAATAGAAATTTAGATACAATTTAGTCAAACATGTCGATCATATAACAATTTTCGACCATGAAAATATCTTCATGTGACTAATCACGGTGGTATTCATGTTATTATATGCATGACTTTATGTGTATATATATATATAATTTCTGAGTCTCCGTCTCTCTTACAAACGCACCATAAAATTATGAGAAATAATATTGATATGATTGAATAAATGTGTTAAGAAATTGTATGTAGAGTGAAAAGGATGGAGAAGCTGCACACAAAGATGCGGTTATGGGAATTTCCGAATCAATATGTGATTGAGCCAATTGAAGGAGGATCATCTTCAAGATCTCCTCTTTCAATTAGTAGAAAAGATGGAACCTTGAAGCTCATTGAGAGCATCCCTGAATGCAGCACCCTTCGAGTTCCTAAGATCATGACCATTTTTGGTGTCATTGGCATGCTCAAGATTTTGGCTGGTAATTTCTTATTTTAATAAATCATTATAATGAGTTAATGTTCAGGTCGAGTCTCTAAAAGATCACGAACAAATCAATTTGCTTTTTCTGAAAAGATGGCTACATCTGCGTAGTTTAATTAAGTATGTCAAATTATTTAAAGATTTACGAGTAGTTATCTTTTGAAAAATCCATATTGAAATATAACCATGAGTCGAGTTGGTTATTCTGTTAACTTTCTATTTAAGTTTCTAAGGTTGTTTTTAACGATGACACCAATTGAATCACATTGGTATCGTTTAGGGATCACATTGTTATTCTTCATATTGGTCTCTAAAAGATTACGAAAAAGTCAATTCGCTTTTTTGAAATGATGATTTAGGGTTAAGATGTTGACATTTATTATATTAGGTAATTCAGTTAAATATGTCATATCATCTAACGATTCCCAACTATCATATTCTCTTCATGTGAGTAGTTACCTTCCAAGTCAAGTTGGTATCATTTAGGTACCGAATTGTGATTTTTTCGGGACCAATTTAAACATTAACCCGATCAATGACAATACTTGAATTCTAACTGATGTTAGTTACATTGTGCATAGCAAGAATCATGAGATTAAAATGAGAAAGTAATGGTGTTATGATAGGATCATATTTGCTGGTAATAACTGGGCGAGAATGTGTTGGAACTCATCTGGGGAATCCAATTTACAAGATATCATCAATGAAGGTTTTTCCATGTGATCAAACTCTTAACAACACCCCTGCTGAGCAAGTAAGTAACTAACTTCCTAAACCTCCATTTGCTTCTATTTCTTTTTGAATTCACTTCCAATTTTAATGTATATCACATTGATTTTGCAGAAGAAGACAGAGATGGAGTTTTCTAGGTTACTAAATGTTGCTGAGAAGACATATGGCCTGTTCTTCTCATATGACACTAATTTAACCATGAGGTGATTCTTTTTCCTTTTTCTTTTTCTTCTTTTTATAATTTTCGGAAATCATCCTCTTAGAATTTAGATTAGGTGGGTCTAACTTAACTCGAAAAGCTAGCTCGTGGGATAAATGATGGCTCACATTTTTAAAGTTTCAAGAGACCATGTCCTTTGTAAATGTGGGACTTGTAATACACCATCTTCACGCTCTAGACACGCCTAGGGATGATCATCTAGAGTGTGAACATGAACAGGTGAGTGAGCCAATATGGAATCGGATAGACTTTGATACCATCTTAGAATTGGGATTAGGGGGCCTAACTCAACCCAAAACCCTAGTTCAGGGCTGAGGGATGCCTCATACAGACCATATCCTTCGTAAATATCGGACTTGTAATACATGCAATTCTTATTGATATGAATTTTGCATAAAATTATGCAGTGTTCAAAGGCTGAATGAATTGGGTGAGGAGTCTAAATTGCTTCCTCTTTGGAGACAGGTAATAAAATTGAAAGTTGAGTGAAACTGAAACAATTTCTCTAAGAATCTTAAACAGTTTCTTATGCTATGATGATGATGATTCACTGCAGGCAGAGCCTCGATTTCTCTGGAACAATTATATGTTGGAAGTGCTGATTGATCACAAGGTTTGTTTGTAATAAATTGATCACAATTTCTATTTCTAAAGTAACTGATGTATGATTTTGTTGTGCATGCAGCTTGATCCATTCCTACTTCCTGTAGTTCAAGGCAGTATCCTTTCTTTGTTTAGTTTGATCATTTTTCATAGCTGTTTGGCAATGAATCACTTCACTTTTGCATGTTTTTAGAATCATTATATCCTTAACACATCATTAGGCTTTCATCATTTTCAAGCTGCAATTGGGAAAGATATCATTGACATCACTTTGATTGCTAGGAGATGCACAAGAAGAAATGGTAATTTAATTAAACCTCTTCGAAAACAAATTAGTAATATCAGATGCAGTCGACTTCACGTGAAGTTGTTATTAGGAACCGTTAGATAAATGATTTGACCTATTTGACTAAATTATCATCTAACGATTTTAGTATATCAGTTCATATGAAGTTAACTGCATGTGAGTTTCTACCTATCATAATATGTGTCTGCATCTTAGAAATCGAAGGAGTAACGATAAGATTGACTAAACTTTTTGTGTACTTATTCAATAGGAACTCGGATGTGGCGAAGAGGGGCTGATGCTGATGGTTATTGTGCTAATTTTTGTGAATCAGAGCAAGTTATGCAGTTCAATGGGTATACAGCATCATTTGTTCAGGTAATTCATGATTATTTCTAGTAGAATCTCGTCTTAAGTGATTTGTTCGTGATAGGAAATTAGGTGAAAGGTTTTGTTTTGTTTAATCTCTTGCAGATTCGCGGATCGATGCCATTCCAATGGGAGCAGATTGTTGACTTGACATACAAGCCAAAGTTTGAGATATTGAAACCTGATGAAGCTGTAAGTGTGATTGTTGTTTCACATTGTTTTGTTTCTTGATCTTCAATCTTCTATTATGCTATGCTGATTGACTAATGTTTTCGCTGTTTTCGATTCAGACTCGAGTCATGGAGCGACATTTCTTGGATTTGAGAAAAAAATATGGGAGTGTGGTAGCTATTGACCTTGTTAACACGGTGAAATTTTCTTCTTCTGTTCATACTTTTTTGGTTTTAAAATGTGGTATGCAACTATAATTCGATCTTTCTTTTTCGCCGAATCTTATCAGCATGGAGGGGAGGGGAGGCTATTCGAGAAATTTTCGAGCACAGCGCAGCAGGTGGCAGGTGATGATGTAAGGTAGAAATCTCTTTCAATGGACTTTTAGATTTGGTTATGTACATTCTTTTTTGGTTTTCTTTCTATTTTGATATCTATGCACATGTTCTTTATTTTGTTTTTGTTTTACAGATATATACACTTTGATTTCCATGGAACTTGTGGTCACATTCATTTCGATCGTCTCTCGATCCTCTATGATCAAATTTCGGATTTTCTTGAGAGAAACGGGTACGAAAATTTCATTGGATAAGTTATTTTGATAAAGATTTTAGCCATTTTGATTCAAAGTTGCATTGCTTGTAGATATCTTCTGTTGAATGAAAATGGAGAGAAAATGAAGGAGCAACTTGGGGTTGTTCGGACCAATTGTGTCGATTGTTTAGACCGTACAAATGTCACCCAGGTCGGCTGGTTTCTGTATTCATTTTCAGTGTCTTCTGTTTGTAGAATTTTGTCCAAGAAAAAAAAACGAAATGATTTTAGAAAATAAAAACATAAACCAAACAGACATTCCTTTTCTTAACGACGATAAAATAACACGTGGCAGAGCATGATTGGACGAAATATGCTGGAATACCAGCTTAGAAGACTTGGTGTCTTTGGAGCTGAAGAAACCATTAGTTCACATCCAAATCTGGATGATAAATTCAAAATCTGTAAGTATATCTTCATTTTCATTCATGTAAACTTTCAAACTTTGTGATTCTATTCTAAGATTTTTCTTTCTATGTTCAGTGTGGGCAGATCATGGTGATGACATTAGTATTCAATATTCAGGCACTCCTGCTCTGAAAGGAGACTTTACCAGGTATTCATTTTCTCTTGAATTTTTACGAGTTAATTCTCAATTTGGCCTCTGAAGTTTCACTCTTATCCTAAAATGGTTCCTGAAGTTTATTTTGACTCTATTCAGTCCCCGAAGTTTAGAAATATACCTCATTTTAGTCTCCGAGGCAACTTTCATCACTCTTACGTTAATGTCATGCTGATATAGATGGACAAGATATCCAAAATTATATTTATGATTTGATTTTTTCATGAACACACTCTTGATTTTGTTGGATTCAGATGTGGACACCGCACCGTACAGGGTATACTAACTGATGGTTGGAATGCTCTTATGCGCTATTATTTGAATAATTTCTGTGATGGAACAAAGCAGGTTTGTCAAATTTTCCATCAATTCATCATCATTGTTCTTGCACACTGGGTTCCATTTTCGCATCGTGTCTTTCGGTATCTTTGTATTTTTGTCCTTAGACAGTAGCGTTTGGTTCATGGGATTGAGATTGAGATTGTGAGGCTGAGACTCGGTATTGTGTTTGTTGGACAGAGACAGTCTCAGTCCCTAGAATTCCAGTATTTTCTAAACGCACAACTGAACGAGACCTTTTGACTGAGTCTCAGTCTCCCAGTATCAGTCTCTCAGTCTCAATCTCTCTTCCAAATGCACAACTGAACGAGACCTTTTAAGCTTCAAAACATGTAACATAATATCATTAGTTGGTTTATTAGTGACTAATTAGTGATTACCATGTTTAACTAAAATTATGTTGTTGTTGAAGGATGCAATTGATCTCATGCAAGGACATTACATCATCTCAGTTGGTAGAGATATGACTCCAACTACTCAGAAAGAAGGCATTGAATCCATTGCTGTGAGTTTCAATTTAGAATCAAATAATAATAGTTTCCAAATTGAAGAACATAACTTCATCTTATAACATCACTTTCTTTTGTTTTCTCTGTTATCTTTGCAGTCATTTCCTCTGGCTCTAGGTCTGGTTTTGACCGGATTCTTTTTCGCTACCATGTCCTTGAGACAAGGTGAGGTTTTTCATAAATTTTCCATTACATTATTGTTCCTTCATACTTAAATCCATAGGCTTTTGAGTGATATGATAGCTTTTGTCCATTGTTTCTTGCATGCAGTTCGATACGATTTTCGGCACTTCTTCCTTTCACTAATGTGGGCAGGCATTAGTATCGGTATAGCAGCGTTCGTGAGGGCGAATGGCCGAGTTTTCTGCAACAGACCTCGCCTACACAAGCCGCGGTCTTAGATGACACGATCAATTTTCAAAAGAATTCAATATATTTTGTTCTTCTTCTTTTATACTAACTTTTTTGTAGCCACAAATTCATTCATGTCTCCATTTTGTTTATGTCTTGTTTATGAGGGAAGAATTTGAGGTTCTTGGAGATTCATGTATTCAATTCATTTTTGTATGCTTTAAGATTCATACAATATATCTATATATATGAATTATGCTGAACTCTCTTGAAATTCAGATATATAATGATTTAATAGTTCAATTAATTTAAAACAACTTGTGCTTCTGCTTCTGCTTCTTCTCTTTCTTGTTCTCCAAGTAAAGATGGTACTTTTGGAAGTTCAACACTGCAAAAACCAAGTGCCTTAGACCTATCTCAGGCCAAAGTGAAGATGGTGCATACAGAGGGCAGTTACCAGCTTGCCACAGAAGAAAGTTGCTCAGCCGCGCCTCACCGGAAGTTCGGATCAATATGTCCGGGTCCGGTGCCACTGCCATGTACATATTCCTCTCAATATCCACCAATTTTATCAGAGAACAAGAACAAGAACAATAACATGAAGAAGGAAGAACACTATGTTTCTCAATTTTGTTCTCAAACACCCCATTCAATTTATCTGTCAAAAACCAACCAACATATAAAAAATTAGGCCAAAGAATGAAAAAAAAAAAGTTAATTACTCTATTAGTCCTATAATTTCACCAAATTTTCAGTTAGGTCCTTATACTTTTTTTATTTTAATTAGGTCCCTATATAATATCTAATTTTTCAATTAGGTCCTTACTGTAACAAAAAGACTAAATTTAACGGAATATTCTGCTGCATTAGTTGAAAATTTGGATATTATATAAGGACCTAATTGAAAATTTGGTAAAACTATAAGGATCAATAAAGTAATTTAACAAAAAAAAACCTACTATGAACTAATACCTACATATATAGCACCTATAATTTCACCAAATTTTCAGTTAGGTCCCTATACTTTTTTTTGTTTTAATTAGATCCCTATATAATATTTAATTTTTCAATTAGGTCCTTACTGTAACAAAAAGACTAAATCTAACGGAATATTCTGCTACACCAGTTGAAAATTTGGATATTATATAGGGACCTAATTAAAAATTTGGTAAACTATAAGGATCAATAAAGTAATTTAACAAAAAAAAAAAAAAACTACTATGAACTAATACCTACATATATAGCACCTACCATTCTTAACTACTTTTGATGGTTCTTGAGTTAGATGGCTCCATTTCTGCTTGCAAGATTCCTCGACGGCGTGGACCATCTCGTCGCGCGAGGTATACGCGACGCAGATGACAAGAACTCTGTGGTTGTTGTGAGCAGTGACCCTCATTGCCTTATCCACAGCAACCTTGACAGGCTCACTAAGCATTGAAATGTTTCCAATGAAATGCAACCTCACACCATACTCATTGATGATGCTTTCTTGATGAAGCAACTCTTCAATCTTCTGCCTCATAAGCTCCATTAAGTTTTGAACATCTTTTGGCTTCCTTTTGAAGTTGTCAATGCTGAATGCATATACAGTTACATACTTCACTCCCAGTTCATAACAATACCTACCACCAGACAACGACGTATTCAGAAAATTTATAGTACGAAGGTTTCAATGTTCGATTAGATTGTTATAAACTAAAAGTTTATATTCAATGCATGATATTTTGCACACAGTTTTTCATTTAAAACTTCATAGGAACCCAAAAAAAAAAAATTATCATCTACTAAAGAAAATTGATCACAAAATTTAGACTATGGAGACATTGATATAAAATGTTTAAAGCTTGACAACTTAATTAAATTTTTTGAAACTTTGAACTAAAATTGTTTCTTTCGAGGTTTAACAAGAATTGAACTCTAAACCTTTCGATTACAGAATTTCTGATACCATGTAATGAAACAATTCTGATACCATGTAATGAAACAATTTCGATAAAAGATACCTGAGGATGGACAAGAGAGCAGAGAATCCAGCCTTGTGGCCTTCACCTTCAGCTAAATTCATCTTCTTTGCAAACCTTCTATTACCATCCATTATGAATGCAATGTGATTTGGAACAGCACCAACAGATATCACTCTAAACAGGAATCTTCTTAGATAACAATATAACCCTTCAAACAAGTGCACTGTGTAACCCTTACTTATCTGCATTATTAACAACTGTTTTGGTAGCAAAAAATTCAGTACAATTGATGAAGAAGCAACATTATTTATGGGAGAGTAATATTATCTAAACCCGACAGAACAAGGACTAATACATTGCAGTGCGGAATATATTACATTATTATTTTTTCTTAGACGTACGTCTAAAGTAGCAATATTATGGCATATTTTTGTGCGTAGAGAATTACTTTATTTTTGTCTCTTTTTATGTGAGCATGTGCAACACATGGATATGAGGAAATGAAAATAGTGTGAGACATTGTATGTATTTTTCTGGTCAAGTATATATCATTTCTCTATTTCATATATTATCAAATAACTTCTATGATAATCAACCAGGATAATTAAACTATAAATAATATATTAAATTAAACTATATATAAGAGTAATTCAAAATGAATGAAGCCCGGAATAATCCCTGATTCAACGGTGGTGCACATGGCATGGGATTTCACAAATCAATAACTTTTGTTAAGATTTAAGAGTAATTCAAAATAATATATTAGAGAATGATGTAAATAAATCAACTTGGGTTGGTCCAGTGGTTATTAGCTCATTAATTCGCTTAAGTAAATATCGGAGGTTTGAATTATGTCTTGTATATGCAGCGACCAGCGATAAACCCTTAAATGGAGCTCAAATACGTGGTGGATTAGTCTTTGGCTTGTCGGGTCGGGAGATACTACGAGGGAAAAAATGATGTAAATATAATAAGCTCATATATATACATTTTACGGTAATACTACATGTACCACTGTACTCTGTGCTGATATTTATATTTTTCCGTATTGCAAACTGGGTGTACGGAGATATATAGTAGTATATATAGATTAGTTCTACATCTTAAATATACGACACCATCCAAATTTATGATGAGTATAAATAATCCAATGTTAGTTTGAAGAGTGTGTCATCTTCTCATCTTAACAGCTTCCTTATTTAATTTGTTGCTTTGTATTTAGAACATGAAACATGAGATTCTAGTAAAATGGTAAAATTGAACATACTTTTCTCTCTAAATATTAACAAATAAAGTGAGATGATGAAAAGAAAAAAAAGGTTGTATATTATTAGTAATTGTTAGAAGAAGAAAAAAATTGTCTGAAAAGTATGTATTTTTGGTAGAGTTTGATTGTTACAATCATGTGACATTCTTTGAATTTTGATTCTACAAAGAGTTGCTATAAATATAATAAATAACTTTGATAGGTAAAAGTAAAAGTAACATAATTCTTCAGCAAAATTTTCTAATATAAAATAAAATAAAATTTTATTTTTAAAAATAAATTAAAGAGACATTAATTACATAAATTTAATTTTTTGTTTTGGAGCCTGCTTCATGTTTATCATTTTAAATGGTTAATTTTGTGTTTTTCCAGAATTTTAGCCACTTAAAGTGGCGAACTTCATGATATTAGCCATTTAAAGCAGCGAACTTATGTCATTTGGAATACTTTTACAATTATAATTTTATTTCCTAACTAATGAGAACACATGAAAATCATTTCCTAACCAAACCATACGATAAAAATCTAATGAACCTACACTCAACCACTTATAAGAAGAAAAAAAAATGATTTTTCTGCAAATAATTTCACACCTTCCACATTTTTCATGGTTCATGCATTATATTACATCTTAATCTTAGACAACCAAGTATATAATAGTCCCTGGTATTTTTATATGCATGTTTGATTAAAGCATATATACTTGGTTATACCATGAAAGATGTGGAAGGTGTGAAATTGTTTGCAAGAAAATCATTTCTTTTTTTTATTAGTGGTTGGGCGTAGGTTCATTAGATTTTCATCGTATGGTTTGGTTAGAAGATATTTTTACGTGTCCCAATTGGTTAGGAAATAAAATTGTAGTTG
>JASCZI010241666.1:100198-116517 GCA_036250425.1 Stylosanthes scabra
ACATAAGTTCGCCACTTTAATTGGCTAATACAATGAAGTTCGCCACTTTAAGTGGCTAAAATTCTACAAAACACAAAATTAACCATTTAAAATGACAAACATAAGGCAGGCTCCAAAATAAAAAAATGAATTTCTGTAATTAATGTCTCTTTAATTTATTTTTGAAAATAAAGTTTTATTTTATTTTATCTTAGAAAATTTTCCTAATTCTTCGTAAATAAGAATGGAAGAAGAAAAAAAAGTATACAATGATAATGAGGAAAAGAATACCAAGTCTTTTGATTAGAATAATCAACACTTTACAAGTAAAAGTTTTTTTTTTTTTCCACTATGCAAAACCGTTAACATTTCAACAAAAGGTAAGAAGAAAAATAATCATACATATGAAAAAGGCTTGTTAATAATCTCACCCTCAACAAGGCCAAAGGAAAAAAAAATTAAAAATTAAATTAAAAATAAAAAATTCATATTAATTGGACCATATATTACTATTCAACAAGATCAGTTTTCCAATTTTTTTTTTAGCCTCATACTTTTGCTTTTGAAACTCTTTGCCTTGCATGATGGTGATTCTTAGAGGCTGCAGAAGAATGATGAGAGCTTCTGTTCTTGGATTCCTTGGATTTATCTTGCATTGCATCTATGGCTTCCAATGCCTCAACAACTTCTTTCATCGACGGCCGGTTTTTGGGGTCCGGTTCCAAGCATTTTAGAGTGAGTTGCGCCGCCTGCTGCGCCGCTTTCTGTGAATATTGGCCTTCAATCCTGGCATCCATTATGGTTTTCAACTTTCTCTTGTAGGAGAGATTAGGCTTAACCCATTCAACAAGATTCTGTTGCCCTGTCGGCCGCTTTGTATCTAGCGCACGCATGCCTGAGATCATTTCAAGTAGAACTACGCCGAAGCCATACACATCACTCTTCACATACAAGTGACCTGAACAATGATTACAGTAAAGAAAGAAAGAAATCACTACTCTAGTTCTTGCATAAATTTTATAAAATGATAAGAATTTCAAAGAAAAACAAGTATAAAAACAAGGTTGTAAAATCACTTTTAGGAACAAATGGTGATACGTGTTCAGGAGGGCATTTTCGTCATATTAGAGACGAGTAACAGAATGGTAATCTTGTCAAGCTCAACAGTCATACCGGAGTGTTCTTCTAATAATATGACTGTTGAGCTTGACAAGATTACCATTCTGCCACTCGTCTCTAATATGATGAAAATGCCCTTCTAAACACGTATAGATGGATTCTAAACAACATCTTTCATTCCATCAAAGCATTGACTAAATTCAGTGTAAACATGACAAAGCATTTAGACTTCATGAAAGAAAGCATTTATCTTGACTCGAGTTCATGCAGCATAAATCAAAAGATGCATGTAATTGCAATGCATGTAATTGCCTGTTGCAATATATTCCGGAGCGGCATAGCCATACGTGCCCATGACCCTGGTAGTTACATGCGATTCTCCCCCAGCAGGGCCGAATTTAGCCAAGCCAAAATCTGAGATTTTCGCATTGTAATTCTGCAGAAGACAAAAGAATAAGTTGTCAAATCTGAGATAACCAACTTTGATTATTTCAAAACTATGTAACATAACATCAAGAAATATGGTTAAGATTATGATACTGTATTTGTTTAGGATTCTTTCTCTTTGGATAAAGGAAAATGCACTAAGAACAAGATTAAGAAAGGAATGAACTAGCATAAAAATAGCCGACCCCGTCAAGTAGTATATTCGAAGCCTTGAAATCTCTGTATATGACTTGTTTTTCTGAAGCATGCAAGAAAGCGAGGCCTCTTGCTGCGCCAATAGCTATCTTAATTCGGGTGTTCCACGAAAGTGGTTCGATGTTAGGATTCCCTGCTTAGGAAGGAAACAAAAGAAAGCAAATGAGGTTCAAATCCGCAACAAAGATGGTTTTACTTTTTCATCATTTGAAATGAGTTTCGGTTCATACTCCGGAAAAGATGATTCTCCAAGCTCCCCTTTGGCATGAACTCATACACAAGAAGAAGCTCGTCATCGTCCCAACAGTACCCTAATAGCTTTACCAGGTTCGGGTGAGAAAGCCTTCCTAAAAAGTTTACTTCTGACTACACATTGCCAAATCAACAAAGAAGCATAACCAAAAAATCAGATCACTAAGTTGAAAATTTTGCACAAAAAATGTGACATACAATAAATATAGTATAAGTATACTTTTGCTGGCCGGCCGGTTCCTAGCCTATAGCTTGACCTGTTTAGTTAAAAAGGCTTTTCAAAAACGGATGTACATGCATCAATGCATCCATCCCAACAAAAACAACTCTTATTTTCTTTGTTGTGACTCAAATTTTGTGTTAGACTTCATTATTTCTATGATCAAAATTACTGTGCTAGACTTCAATATTTCTATACTTGGCGCGTGAGCCTATTAGGTGTGAAAACTCATAGATGGATGCATGGACAATTAGATTTATTCTTTCAAAAGAGCCCATGTCGGACGACCTAACCTACTTCGGTACTTCCACCCTTAATAACATGAAAGCTTCCGAGATAACGCACCAAATATTAAATATGATACACATTTGCATTTGTTTCCCCACCATATTCAGCCAAAATATTTGCTCTTCAGAAAAAGAAAAATGTTCATCTGAATTTCCAGCATGGACAAGAAATTTAAGAAGAAAAAATTATAACTATATTTTTATAAATGTATATAAAAGTAATGAAAATACCACATGTGCCTCAATGTCCCTCAACTAATTACTATATTTTTATAACATGCACAAAACATGATTGATTCCTTTTATTTTATTTTATTTTTTTAATCTTGTTCTACCCTTTCTTTGAAGAAAAGTCAAGAGGGGTTTTGCAAAGGTACTTCAAAGTTTTTGTCTTTTTGATGCAAAAGTAAACGCTTATCTTGAAAATCAATTATGTAGTCAAGTATTCAATTATGTGGAAACTAAGGCAACTTATTTCAGTTTGTAGTATCCAAAGTTCCCTGTTGGATCATCAATGGATGGAAGGGGGACACGTCATTCAAGTGGGGACCACAATGAATTTTCCTGCTAAATTCCATGACCATATTCCATAAATGTGATGTTTTTTTATATAGTTTCCTTGTAGAATAAGGAATCCAATTTTTAATAAAACCATTGCATCAACCACAGCTGTGCATCCATCTCATTCACATTGCATAATCATGGTCATCACCATTTTCAATCAAGGGTTTTAAGCTCTCTTTCAAAGCATAGTCTTCAACCCCATAATAACAATAATAATCTTAATTAAAAAAATATATAATTAATTTAGATGAACTGTTAAAGAAAAGAAAAGATTATACTAGAAAATAATATATATATTTCAAGAATAAATCCAGGTGTTCATGTATCAAAGTCCATCCATGTGTTTTCACACCCTAATAAACCCAGGCGCCAAGCACAAAAATAATGAAGTCTAACATAGAAAATTTGAGCACAGAAATAATAAAGTCCAGCACAAAAAATTCGACTCACAGAAAGAAAACAAGAGTTGTTTTTGTAGGGATGAATGCATGTACATATAGTGTCATTGATATTTCAAATCCTTATATATGGTGTCTCAACTAGAAAAAATGAGTTATATTATGCATAAACCATTTATACCCAAAAAAAATGGATGTAATACATTGACAATATAAAACAATTCATATTTTAAAAAATTAAACTCCTAAATCACCTAGCTTCCTTTTTTGTTTACCACTTAAGTTGATCATGAGATCAATTCTTGACAGCAACTCAACAAGAGCCCTACAATCTTTATCACTAAAATTACTTTCCACCTCTAACCCTAGTTCTTAAGCATGTGAGACAATGATAACAAGGGTTCTGTTATTCAGTGACACTGATTAAGGTTTCCAAAATGCAAACTTTTAATTGTAAAAAACAATTTTTTTAAGATGCATTAGAATTTAGAAGCACCATAAATTTTCTATCATTTGAACCTAACCAATGTTCTAAGGCCTCTATATAGCAAAACCATAATAATAATAACAATAACAACTATACAAGAATCAATTATCAAATATTGAAAGATTAAGAAAATTAAAGACTTGGAATTTAATTCAACTAACCTGCCATTCTTGAAACCCTTGAGTGCTTTCTGGATTCAATTTCTTAATAGCAACCACCATCCCTGACCCTGCCCTTGCTGGTGTGAGGGTCTTCTCATCCAACCATCCTTTATACACTCTACCAAACCCACCTTCGCCGAGCAATGTATCCGATTTGAAGCTCTTTGTCGCCGATTTCAGGTCCCCAAAACTGAACACCTTCAAATTAGGCCTCTCCAGGATCTGGCCGCTTGAAGATGGAAGTCAATTAGTCCCATCATCGATGATGCTGCCGCTCGCAATCTCCGAGAACTGGCTCTTCCCGGCGCTGCTAGCGGTGGTCGCCGAGAACCCCACATTCCTGCTGTCAGTGCTAGCTGAACCTACAAAGGAAAAGAACACAAATACAATTACAATTATGTGAAAAATGTAAACTTTTTTTACTTGATTTAGTGATGGATTACTATAATCAAAGTAGTGCACTCATAAATTTTGCTTCTTTCAAGCCCAATTCTCCAAATTATACTACAAATAAATAAGAGAACATTTTAAAGTTTCTTTTTAACAGATTTTTTTAGTAACATACTCAAATATGATGCCTATAATTTATACATAATTATGAAAAAATTGAAGTGAACAAAGTTGTATCCAATTGAGAATCCTAATTCAAAAAAATTGTACTTCATCTCATCTACTTGTGAAAAATACCCAAAAAAAAAAATTAAAAAGAAATTGTAAAATTTTACCCTGCTATATAGTCTTTCAGGCACAGTGAATGATCTAACACAAAATATTTAGGGGGAGTTAAAAATTGGAACTTTGCATTTTCTGAGGAGAATCAGAGGAAAATAGTAACTACCCATGATTTGTTTTGGGGTGAATTTTCAGTGGAAGAAAAAAAAAAGAAGGAAAATTGAGAAACTTGCCTGAATACTGAGCCTTGGAGAGGGTAGAGGATGAAGGGTTTTGAGCAGAAGAGAGAGAGCCAAAGCATTGACCCATATGAAGCTCTCTCTCTCTCTCTCTCTTCTTCTTCTTCTCCTCCTTCTCTTTCTCTTTCTCTTCTGTTAGAAATGGTGTGTGGTGATGATGAAGGAAAAGCAGAACCACAATTCCCCAACAAAGGGAAAGAAGAAAGCAAGAGCAGATTACTGTTCACCAGAGACAAGAAGAGAGAGAAGTGTGGGTTTTGTCTTTTTGGTTA
Source organism: Stylosanthes scabra (assembly GCA_036250425.1). NCBI lineage: Eukaryota > Viridiplantae > Streptophyta > Magnoliopsida > Fabales > Fabaceae > Stylosanthes > Stylosanthes scabra. The sequence continues at coordinate 105,491 of JASCZI010241666.1, forward strand.
TGTGTTTTTTCTTGACTAAAGGGTTGGTTTGATTTTGTGTATGTTAAGATAGAGATATCCCAATGAATGAACATACCAAGATGTTTCGGTGATAATTACTACTGTATATTTATAGCAACTTCCTTTTCTCTCTTCTTTTATAATTCTTAAATCAATCTGGTGCATGTTCTTGTAATCTTGTCTCTTTAAGCAGGTAAGAAAAAAAAAGTTTAATTTTGTAAACACTCTCTTTTTTTTATTTTAGAAAATTTATTAAATACATATCTAAATTAATACAAATATAAAAAATTTTCTCATGATACAAACATATTTTATTTCTTACATCTTACAAAAATTCAAATAAAATACAAAATTCTCATATACCATGAGTTTCGAGAAGCTAATGGTCGTGCAGATCGTCTAGCCGCCATGGGCATGGCCTAGATTTTGGTTGTCATATTTTTTTTACTTTGCCTTTTAATATTTTCATTTCTTTTGTTGCTGATGCTCTGCTGGCACTTTGTTTCCTAGAGTAATTTTTGAGCTTTTACCCCCATTTCTAATAAATAAAAAAATAAGCTCTCTTAATTTTAATCCTAGAATTTTTTAGGTAGTTATTCAATTATATATATTTTCTTATAGATTATTCTTCTGATGATTAAAATAATTATTTTTATTAATGTAATATGTATATAAATTCAATTCTTATTGCTTTGAATATAAAAGAAAAAAATTACTCTTAAATAAATAAAATGAAAATGAGTTCTATTTTAACTTTATTGATCTAAATACAAAAACAAGGGAAAGAAAAGATATAGAAAAGAAATTGTATAATTAATATCTATATCAAATTATTATGTATATAAGTCAAGACATTAAAAAGAAAAAGTGGTTAGAAATATTATTTTTACACTCAATATATATTTATTTGGAGTCAACGGCCGCGTATGAAGTGAGAAGTCAAACCTTCTTAACTAGGATACAATGCAAGCAGAACCAAACCTAAAACTACGTCACCAAAATCATTTTCAATTTTCAATAGTATCATAAACCATGAAGAGATCAATTTTGATGTACTCATTAAATCTCTAACTTATATGCAAGTTATCAAAGTAGTCAAGTGTTTTTTTTTAATAATATAATAATAATAATATATAGAATAGATGATCATGTAACATTGATCAGTCAGAAATTGCTGTGAAATTGAATTGAATAGCAAATTCTTATGGCAATTGGCAAAATTGGGAGGAGTTGGATTTAAGTGTGACATAATGATAGAGATTAGAGAATGATTTATCAGATGCTTAAAGTTAATGATGAAAGGGACACTTTAATAATGCTCATGCCCTACAATACAAGCAAAAGTAAAAGTAATATAATTTATTTTGTTGATGGAAATAAAAGAAAAGGCAAAATATTTTGCTTTGCCAGAGGATTATTTGCACCTATTATCAATCATAGCAATCACTTTTTCACAACTAGATTCTTCAATGTGATCACTATTAACAATCAACATTTTAAGTCTCAAAAAAATCAAAACACAAAAACATCAACAAATTTTTTGGTTGAACTCAATGCATCTAAAATGTTTCCAATTATCCATTGTTTGAGTTGAATCAATCTACTATCAAATTAAACATAAAACAATTTACTCTTTTTTTCTTTATTTTATAATAATAAAGTTTAATTTTGATATACTCACAGTGTAAAATATTTTACACAGTTATGCAATCATAATCGTTTTTTATGACCAATTACGGGATTAAGGAAAAAGAAATTATTTTTGCTGATGTGATATGAAGTTACGTAATTAAATAAAAATATAAAACATCTTTAAACTCATAGTGCAAAGATAATCAAGCTAAAGAGAAGGAAAAAAATGTGTGGAAAGAGAGAGCATGTTTTGCTTCTCTATTTTATATGTGAGAAAAAATAATATCAATAATAATAAAATAAAAAATTCAAAAGTTGAGAAAACCAGGGGCAATATTTTGACAAAATTTAGAGATAACTACCTAGTGTTCAATTTAATTGGTCAAAAGCTGGTGGACCAGGGCACATCAAATGCTGCACTAATTAGATGCTCTCTCAAATTCTCAACTATATCATATGAAAAATAAAATCATGTGGTAGCCCTTTTTTGACTTCAATACACACTATACAAATAAATTAATATTTGTTAATAATATAAATAAATATTTATTATTGTACTCATTTTACATGAGACCCTGTTAATTTATTCATCATTTATCATTGCACATAACAAGTGTATCCAAATATACAAAATTGAGAGCCAAATTATTAAATCATGAGTTTTTAAGAGATAATTTTTTTTTTAACCTAACTACCTTATCCAATCCAAAATTGTGCAGAATAATATACTATACAACTTTTTTTTGAGAGGACTCAATAAAATGGTAAATTTTATAATAATCTTGCAATTTTGCAATGACACCTAACATGACAAAAAACAAAGGTAAATAGTCTAAAAAGGCATAGTTCTATAGAAAAATTGTTTTAAAGGAAAATTGCAACAAAGCCTAGTTGCTGGTTCTCAAAAAAGAAAAAAAAAATTCACCTGAATTTTTCTAACTAAGAATGGTGAATACAAAGCAAAATTCTTAAGTCTGCTGCAAAAAGGGTATGAAGTCCTCAAAGAGTAGTACTTCAAATGTGGACTAAAATGATAATTTCGAAGCTCAAGATGCATAATTTTCAGTATGAAATTGAAACCTTCAAGTTTCAAGTTGTAGTTTTGTTGTTGCTGCTGCTTCCGGTGACGGTCGAATTAAGTTTGATCTGAGCTCGCGCTCTATGCCTTCTCTTGAAGATGTCCTGCCTCAACTTCTTCGTCTCGCTTTGTATGTCCATGAAGGGCTTCCTCTCTAGGTTCTCCTTTTCACTCTCCAACATTCTTCGTTTCTCTATCGCTGCCAATGCTGCAGCCTTGTCATCCGATTCTTGGTTGTTTGCCTCTTCCTACAAACATCCGATTCGGTTTACATTCGAGAGTCACTCAAGAAAAGCGAAGCATATATGCAAGAACAAACTTATTATGCTTAAATTTCAATTGGTTAAGCATGAGTAGGGCTAATGCAATAAGGAACCAATAATAAGTGGAAAAAAAAAGAAGCAACCCCACTTATAGTTTCTAGTTCAAAATGATTAAGAAGCAATATGAATATATGATCCAACTAGTTAGATTTGAATGGACCGCAACCACAAGATCCAAGAACAGGTCCAACAAAGTGATGCAAATTTAACAAAAGTAGGTATATAAGAATGGCTGAAACCACTTTCTTTTCTAGGGGGTGAAATCATGACATAAAAAAAGATTAAATAAATAAAGAGGATAAAGTCGTTCCTAGAATTCCAAAAATGACAAATTTGGTCCTCACCGTTTGGAAAAAGGGTGTTAAGTTAGGTACGAAATTCGTATACGTGTACAAAAGGACTCGTATGCCTGTTTGTTTTGAATAGTTTAGGACGAACTTATCCGGTGAGAGTTAAGGGTGCGTTTGGTTTGTGTTTTCATTTTCTGTTTTCAATTTCAGTGTTTTCTACTATTTTTTTTTCCTTCACAAAATTCAGAAAACAAAAAATACTAAAAATGAAAACAGAAAATGGAAACGCAAACCAAACGCATTAATTTGTCACTTTAAGATTTTGAGGTACTACTTTGTCCCTGAGGTTTTGATCGCCGACGAGATTGGGAGTTTACTCCAAAATTTAAATGCTTCAATTCAAAGTACATTTTTACTTGCTTTAACCAAAGTGTTCTTCATTGTATAATCTAATGTTTTTCAATGCCTTCAAAGAAGCTTACACTATGACACACTTCACAGAAACTTCTAACAATCATGAATAGTATTCATAGTTGGAAAGGGACAATAAGAAACTGACCTGAATTTCATGAATGAGACTGTCAAGCGATTTGATCTTCCTATGAGGCCAGCGAGGAATACCGAATTCTCTGCATTTCCGCTTCAGAACTGTTAGTCCAACATTTAGCCTTCTCGATGCTTCTACAATCGGTATATCAAAATACTTGACTAACTCTGATAACGTTATTTTTGCTACACGGTCACTAGTTGCACGCTTTTTCTTCTCTGCAGAATCTGCAACTGTTCACCTCATTTGTTAGCTGCTAATCTTTACATATGGCATGCCGAACAACATTAGAAAGACAATCAACATATTCTGAGAGAACTTATTCCATTTTAATTCAGTGTCCTCTCCTCCGGAAAAAAAAAAGCATACAGATAATGAGAAACCACTTGGCAGCTTATAAAGTTGCAATGTGCATTCAAATTTCGAAGCATCACAATACACAAAATTTAAATTAATAGCACGATATGTGTTAAAAGGAGCGAACATCATTTGAAACTTCCAACTTCTCCGACATGTGTTTCATTGAAAAGACTTACTGACTATAGAAAAAAAATGCTTTGACAGTCAACATTAGCAGATATTGTAAGTAAATTTGCAGATTGGAAGATTGATTATGTCGATAGCTGTGCTAAATCATGTAATGCTAAATAGTATGTGTCGCATATTAGATTATTGAGAGTAATTGAGACTAAACCTGGCAAGGCTTGAACATCTAGCTTGTTGTTGGGTGATTCGGAGATGTCAGCTTCATAAGGAAGAAAATTCAGGTCTTGAATTAACACAGGAACCACTTTCCTCGATGGTTGGGACTCTCTGTTGTTTCCTTGGCGTTCTTCCACCGTGGTGTCTGGTAGAACATCGTTGTCTTTTTCGGATTTGTATATCACACGAAGGTCTTTGAGCAAGGTTGGGATTGTCCGAAGCTTCGGGTTTCTGAAAGTTCATTACAGTTAAAAAACACTTGTAAACAAAACAATGCTATTAATTAAATTGGTACTTTCACATGACATGATGCACAAGTGAAATTCAAAATACAAAATCAATCATTTTGCAAATAATGCCATGACAGTTTCAAGGGCAGCATTTGTTTAACATTTCAGGACAATGATTTTTCAATTTACTATTGCTCCTACTCCAATTTGTGACTAAGTAGAAAAATTATCATTTTTATGAGTAGAGATTGAAAGGGAATTGTACAACTCCATTTCTTTCTCTTTACTTTCTATTGATTCCCATATCATTTATTCCTTGATAGACCAGTCACAAAATGAACACAATAGTATAATCTGTATCCAATTCAGAAAATGAATAAGTGAAGATATTATGTTGGTTCTGCAAAAGAAGTCAACCGAAAATATACTGTTTATTGAACTGAGAATCATTTTCACAGACATTTCCAACTTTTCGCTTTTGGTACCCTTACATTATTTCAGAAGATAAATCGGAAAAATCCAGAAACAAGCAGCCAAGAGGGACTGACCTTTTCGAAAACTTAAATATATTTATAGTAGCAAAAGTATTCCACTATCAACAAATAATCGCAGCGCCACTAATGAAATCGCGTAATAGTACTATAGCTAGTTCCACTCTTGGTACCGATTTCGCAAACCTTGGTTTGGTTTACCAGGGAAAAAAAAAAATAACCATCTTTTAACTTTGGCTCAATTCAACGTATGAGAGGTGAGACTGAAAATCATGTTGAAATGCGACTCAATGCAATTTCACTTAACATAACAGATTAAGTTGAAATTCAGATTGAACATGCTATCCAATTCCAATCATTATGACAAGGACTATGCTATCGAACCGAAAAACGATCCCCCCTTCCCCACCCCCCCCCCCCCCTCTCATTTTAGGACCAAGCAAGATAATAAATTAGGCGAACCAATAGCCGTTTCGCAAATGTCTCAAGACCGAAATACAAAGATGATAAAAGTCATAAACATGTTTAGAGAAAAGGAATGATGTCTTTTGTCTATCATAAACATGTTTAGAGAAAAGGAATGATGTCTTTGTCCTAAGACAAAAATATGCCCAATTTAGTGTCCATCCAAAAGTTGGGGACCATGGGAATGTCTATGCATTTTCTATCTCAACACATTTCAAACATAGCAATAATCAGGACTAAAAGCAAACACACAATCTAAGACACAGATACAAAAATTCTCAGCAAATTTAGACAGAGACTTGAGCAGATATATATATAGATATACCTAGAGAGCAGAAGCAAGTTTGGAACGGTGGAAAATTGAGGGTTGTGATCTCTATGAAAGGAGAAGATACAAAGCCACACTCCATTTTGGTACCCTTCAGAAACTTGAGCAACAGAAAGCTTCTTCTGCAATCTGAGGATTGGTGTGGACCTCATTTCCCCATAGGAGCCACTCTCTGAGAACACAAACTCTCTTTCAACTTCCCTTACTTTCCCATCCTTCACTTGGTACACATGCACACTCCTGATCAACTCTGCAAAAAATTTGAAAAAAAAAAAAAAGAAAAGAAAAAACCCCAAAAAAATTAAACAAAAAAATTAAGAAAAAACCTATATTTTGCAGAACCCCAAGAATAAAAAATCGTTTTTTTTGGGAATGAAATGAAGGGAAAAAGAATGCTTTATATGAAAATGAGGCATGAAAGTTGAGAATCTAGAATGGGGAAGAGGAAGTGCATGGTGGGTTACCTTCTCTAATGGTGTTCTTGAAGACTAAGAGGGTGGTGAGGAAGGTGTTCTTCATGGCGAGGTGGAAGATGCTACCATTACTATTGGGTACAAAGCAGGAACAGTGTTGTTGTGGTGATAAAAAGGGAGAAGAGAAAGAGACAAAAGACGAGGTTTTGGAGTTTGTTTGCAGGTGCATGATCTTCTTGTCTGTGTTGTTTGCTCATTTTATATCACTTTTTAGGATCATGTCAAAGGAAACTTTCCTTGCTTTTTTTTTTTCATCTTTTAATTTTATTTATTTATTTATTATTTTTTTCTTTAATTTTTTTAAGAATTAACCACCTAAATTGTTCTTGAATTTTCAATTTAAAGAAAAAAAAATTTGAAAACAATAAATGCGTCGCTCAATATTATTAAAACGTGACAAATTTACATGTTCTAGCATCGTTCGACCAACTTCCACTTTCTATTTAGATTAGATTTATCATATTTTAATAATATTGGATATCATATTTGTCGTTTTAAAAATTTATGTGCGTTTTTGTCAACAAATTAATAATTCGAGAACAATTTTAGTTATTAACTTTTGTTAATAAAGATTGTAAAAGATAAAATATTTTTGGACTGCCAAAAATAATTCTAAAAAATTTGAACCGCAGAAACATTACTTTTTAAATAATTTTAACTTTCTTTTTTAGGTGAAGAAAATTTTTTTAGTTAAATAAAGGTAAAAGTAAACTTCATTTTAAAAAGGTAAAAATTTGTGTTTTATTAAACTATTGTAAGAATAATTGTAAAAAATTCACTAATAAAAAAGAATTCAAAAACTGAATCAATGTAATGCAATGTATGAGCTTACTAGGTGAGTGAGTCATAAATATAAAGAGTGATGTATACTTAATACAATCTTACTATATATGAACATAGAAAACCTATCACAAAATTAGTTATTTACTTATTTATATAAAGAAAATATAGTGTAGAATATAGAATACATACCTATTAAAAGTATATAGGAAAAATATGCGGATTAATATGTATAAATGTGTATAAATATATCATATTTATTTGATGGTTACTTTTGATGTACACACACTTAATATTGTTGTATTTGTATATATAAAATAACAATAACTAATTTAGTGGGTACTTTTATGCATATAAACATTTTTAAGATTTAGAATATGTGTATCATTATATACATTTATATATATTGTTTAATAATATGAAAAAATATAAATATTAGTATAAAAAAATTTTTATTTCTGTGCTAATATTTATATTTTTTAGTGTTGTTAAATATTGTATAAAAATATATACCATGGTACATGTAATATTTCAATAAAATTTAATAACATATAAATCGGTTGTATAATTCTCTCCCTCTAGATGCTAAACTTGGTCAGATGTAAAATTTAATCTCTCTAGTTTTTTGCTTTTTGTTCATTACTGTCAGATTTTGTTTGTAAATACTTTCCTGTTTTCATTATCCTTTCTATTTTTCTAGGATTTTTTTATTATATTTCACTTATTTTTATTTATTTTTTTCCATTTTTCGTCTTGTGTTTAGATACGCTATTTTAATTACGCGCTATTTTAATTAATAAAAAATACTATTAGTGGTGATTTAGGGTTTGATGGCGGCGGCGGTGATAATAATGGTGATGAGATTAGGTGATTGTAGTTGGTGATAATAGTGGTGGTGTTAATGACGGTAAATAGTTTCGAATAATAACTAAAACTCTATTTAGATGATATATTTAGTTTTGGATGATAACTCTTTTTAGTTTTAAATGATAATTTTTTAAATTTCGAATGATAATCTTTAATAACTAGAGTTATTGGTTTCGTAAATACTTCATTATGTTGATTCCATAGCACTGTTCAAATACTATATACACTAAAATTAATTACTCACTCGGCGATCATATATTTGTGTATAAATTTGTATTATTTGACACACTTTTAATGTGTCTTTTTGTTTTTCAAAATGTATTTTATATAAATAGCCAATTTGGTGACTAACTTTTTATATACATGTCATATGGTGGTTAATTCATGTACAGGCCAATTTTATTTATTTACATTTTTTTTTCCAAAAACTATTTAAGTAGATGAGAGAATTAGTCCTCATTTTTTTGTCGCCCATGTATCCCCCAACTCGACAGGTTGAGGACTAATCCATCGCGGATCGAAGCTCTATTTAAGAGTCTGCCGCTGGTCAGTGGGTTCCTGCAAGCATAAGGCGGGATAATTGACATCGTATTATTATACATTAGGTCCCTATAGTTTCAATGAAATTGCAACTAGGTCCCTATAGTTTAAAAGTTTATAATTGAGTCCCTATATTTATAAAAAATTATAATTTAGTCCGCGTTCGAATTTGACATTAAAATATTACGATTGTACTCTTATTATCTCCTTCAATGAGCTTCTTTTTTCCAGGTTCTTAATCATATGCTTTTTTTCAAGTGAATCTATGCTAAAATTGTTAACTTACTCATTTTAAGTGAGTGCGATTGCGATGTGAGAACACAGAGTGAGGGAGTGAAAAAGGTTTCTTTCTTTGTGAATTCGTTAATTCGGGAGTAATTTTCATCGTTTTTGAGAGGGGTAATTTGATCAATCACAATTTCATCTAATGCACAATATGAAATATACCAAATAATATTCTATTACATTAAACGTTTTTTGAACAACAGGGACTAAATTTCAAATTTTTAAGAATATAGAGACTCTAAAGACTCAATTACAAACTTTTAAACTATAAAAACCTGATTGCAATTTCATTGAAACTATAAGGACCTATATAATTTAACCATACATAAAAATATATAAATACATATGTAATTTTAGTATTTTCAATGCGTACCTTTTTTTAATATATATTATACAATAGGAAGTAGGTCAGGTGCTCCATGGTATATGGTAATCCAATGATCTTAACCGTTGATTTTAATTATAAAATAATTTTAAAATATATACGAATTAAAATCAACAATTAAGATCATTGAATTACCGTAAACCAACGGTTAAGATCATTGGATTATCGTAAACCATTGAATTACCGTAAACCAACGGTTAAGATCATTGGATTATCGTAAACCATAGAGCACCTGACTTGTTTCCTATACAATAATAGGTGCAAATAGCATAAAGCGTAACTCATTTCAATAATTGATCATTCTATTGAAAATTTGTGAAAAATGCACAAATATACACGAACATGTCGTATCGTATCTGTATTGCGTATCGCACATTTGCTTTCTAGTCCTAGGTCAGGCCTCAAGAAGACAAGTTTGTTACATGTACTGATCTACGCTTTATTGAGATTTAGTTGCACTTCATAAAATCTCCTTAACTCGCATCAAGTACACTTTAATCTTTGGAGAATTTGTTTGAGGCTATAATGTGCTTTGCAAACAACTATTTATAGGCAAAACTAAAACACATTGCAGGAGTGAAAACTACATCTTGCAAACTGCACCAAGATGTAACAATCTCTTATAGGCAAAATGAGCAACACCGCACCACATTCGATGGAGCCACATCCCGGCCAAGGCATATAGTTCTGATCAAATCTAGATAGTGACACACACAATTAACTATTTAATTCTAGAAAACAGTTCCACTAATAACCATTCTTATGGATCTTATCTGTTAATCATAAATCAATGCATGCAATTCAGAGAATATTGAAATATAACCAGCAAGTTGAACTAATACCAAAAGCGCCATAACCTAAAACTAAAGTGTAGTAATAGTACCAGAAGATATAACAATGTTTCAGGACCTAAAGTAAGATACAGAGTCCCTAGCAGAAGTGTATATCTGTTACTGCCTTGATCTTGACTCTGCTCGCCTAGCTTCATCTGTTGTAGAAGGAAACAACTCCACGTACCTGGATCCAATAGTCATTTTGTCCTTGCACATTGCTTTCTTGGCCTCGTCGGGGGAAACAAACTCGACAAAAGCCTCTCCAGTAGCTTTTCCATCTGGGCGACACGCGATGTGTACCCTATCTTCTATCAGCTTGAAATCTTTAAAAAAATCAATAATTTGAGCTTTGGTAGCTGAAAATGGAAGTCCACGCATCTTCAATATCTCGGTGTATTCCATTTGGTCTTTATCGCTGAACCTTTTGGTCCGAGATGGAGGAGGGCTTCCATGGTAGTCATTATCATATATTCCTTCATAACTGACCTCAGATGCAACAGCATTGTAGTAATCTTGCTTCTTGCACCTGAAGACTTCCACATATCTGCGACCCATGTTCTGTCGGTCTCTTTGTAGAGCAAATTCAACCTGCATTGCTCCAGCAAAGACTACAAAGGCCTCTCCTGAGAATCGTCCACTCTTGTTGACAAGCAACACATCCACAATGGTCAATCCAGCAAAGAATTTCAGGATGTCAATGTCCGTGCAGTTGAATGGAAGTCCCCTGAGTCGAACCACAGGAAATGGAGGAGGGGGCTGGAAAGCGCCACCGTATCCA
>JASCZI010241666.1:123262-159071 GCA_036250425.1 Stylosanthes scabra
TTTTTCAGTTTACACCTACTTTGCTTGTGTTAGAGATTTACCTGATTATAGCGTTGGATTTTACTTTTTACTATTTTTTGAGATTTGCTTATGACTTAGATCGATTTGTTTGCGTCTTGCAGGTCTGAGTTCAGAGAACAATTCAAGAAGGAGCATCCAAACAACAAATCCGTGGCAGTTGTGAGTTATTTGCGTGGAACCTTGTTTAGAACTTGTTTTTTAATTTTTTTCAAATTATTTTTTGAATTTTTTCTGTTTTTATTTTGAATTGAGTTTGCTGTTTGAAATCAATTAGGTTGGCAAGGCTGGTGGTGACAGGTGGAAACAAATGTCTGATGCTGTGAGTGCTTTACTTTGGATTTCTTTTTTTCCGATGCTATTTAATGATTGGTTATTGATTACCGCTGTTACTATTATGATTGTTCTCTCTTATTCCGTTATTATTTAAAGAAGAATTGAGAAAACAAAACAAGGATTTAGATAAATTTTTATGGTCTAATTTGTTGTTTACTCTGTGATTTAGGACAAAGCTCCCTACCAAGCTAAGGCAGAGAAGAAGAAAGAGGAGTATGAAAGGACTATGCAAGCCTACAACAAGAAATTGGTAACTACATGCTTTTATCTTAGACACAATTCTGATTTGATGATCCTTTTTATTGATTTCATGATTATTGGTTTGTGTGTTCAGGAGGGTAAGGGTCCTTCTGAGGAAGATGAATCTGACAAGTCAAAGTCTGAAGTAAATGATGAGGATGATGATGAGGTGGATTCAATATAATTATCTTTACTACTTGCTTTTTGTATTTTATCTTTTTTACTTGTGTATTAACCTTGATTTGGTATTCTACTGTAGGAGGAGGATGATGACGAGTGAATTTGCTTGAAGCTTAACGTGGAAATGGGGGAAGCAATTGTTTTCGGATAATTAGGGTTCCATTTAGTAGCATTCTTACCCAATTCCAGCAATATGTTGCTTATTATTAGCTTTTTCAATTCTTGTTATGCTCTCTCTTTTTAGGTTTAGATTAGTGAAGGATGTTAATTAGGGTTTCAGCATCATGATTATGTACTTATAGTTAACCTCTCTATCTTCAATCACATACTGCTCTTCGCTATGAATACTTTTTTCTCTTGTGGATCAGTTTTTAATTTTTTAGTTAGTTACGTTCCAAAGCCGCCAATTTAGCACAGTGAAAACTGAAATGGAAGTAACTGAAGTTTGAACTAGAATTGACTAATTAAAATTGAAATGTTTTTTTTTCACTCTGAAGATTCCACGCAAGCTGGTTTTTTGTCCTTTGGAGATAGATAGAATAGTGTCCCTACCTTAAGTGGGGACTCCAGCAAGCACTGAACAGATTCTCCCCCAATATGCTTCATTGACATTCTGTTTGTAAATGGATTTGTTGTGACAAGACATGAGTGGTTTCCCTATTTTACATTGTCAGTTTAGACAAGAACAAAAAAACCCTGCTCAAGTGGGAGTTTTTGCTTCGAAGTTTGCAAGGCATAATTGTTTAAGTTAATTTGGTTTTTTTTCCCCCTAGTTTTAAGTGTTTTACTAAACCTCCCAACGGATATGTTCATACACGCTCAGTGGCACTTAGCTTGCTTGAAGATTCAAGTTTGATTGGTGGGTTTAGCTTAATAGTTTACCTATATTCATAAGTTTGGTAGATCAAGTTTCTGCACGCTTCCCTCATTTTATGTTTGTATACTGTCATAGCATATGTATCCATTTACATGAACAACTTGATGCTCATTTCTGGGTCCTCTTTTTTATCGACAATAGTGATTGGTCAATCCGAAGCACTCGGATTTTGACTTTATAAGTTGGACTTTTTAGGATCATAGCAATTCTAGTGGCTTGTGTTATACACAATGTTACCCCAAAAAGAAAAAAAATCCATAAAGTCTTTTCTTTTCTTTCCTCTTTAATAAGCTGGTCTTTATTTACATCGTGAACTGAATAACAACCCAAAACTAATAGAAATGTACGTGGAGCGGAGGGATCACAATTTTAAATAGAATATACAAAATTATAAACAAACTTAAATACAAGGGTTTTTTTTTTTCCCAACAAAAACCGGGTAAAAAACAGTTTTAGACTGAAAGTTGAATCCACTTGTTCAGTGCCTTCTATGAACTTCGTCTATCTTGTTCTGCAGTTCGGAGCACTTGATTTGCCAACGATGAAAATGATTTTGCTGTGTCTTGCATTTCTGTAGTTTTAACATTGATTCCCTGCCAAATCATAAGAGTGGAAGAATGTGAAAAATGACAAATATGCTTCTCTTTTTATCATCTGCAAATTTTTTTTTGTCAAACCAAAAAAATTATACCTGTAGTTTGTTCAAGTTCTCACGCAGCTTGCTTTCTGACAGTTTAGCAGCACTTGTTTCCTGCATTATCACATTTTTTTTTATTTAATCATTTTTTGTTTCTAATGCACTTCAGGCCATTACCAAAAACTTCATGTATGAATTATGTGCTAGAAAAACTAATATAACATGATTACTTGATTAATAAGTTTAGTAAGTTTAACTTTTGTTATATGATGGAAATGGAAATGGAAATTCCATGCATGATAGTGATAGAAGGTTCATCATATTCAGGAAGATATTACTTACATCCGAAGAAGAATAAGAAGAGAATCCATATTTTTTCTTAATTTGATCAACTGTTCCAGCTTGCTCTTCTTGTTGCTCTTCCTTTGCTGATGTTTTGTGCATGTTTCCCTTCATCTCTTTCAACTTACCTGCATTCGGATGCTCGAGTCAATCGTCTTCGTTTATATAGTACAAAGCTCTTAATTGCTCACAAGTTCTAGCATTGATTCTGGCAAAAAGTCAAAACTTTCCACTTCTCCCAAAATCAACTGAAGAACATGAGAGAATAATTGACTTGCACAAAAAGTAAAACTCATTTGAATAATTTCCACTAACCTTTTAGAGCATTAAACTTTCCAGCCAATTTCTTCTTGTTAAGAGCTCCCAATCCCAACTTGTTTTGTTCTTTGTGTTTTTCTTCTTCATGATCATCTATGTCAATGTCATCTTTACAAGAACAATTGTCAGATTGTATATATATTGTAGCAAAGAAAAAAGTCAAGGTTATTTCAGCATCCATACCAATATTTAGATCAAGATCATCTTCATCAGCAGTCAGGTTATCATGATTATCTGCCTCGGTAGTAAAATTCGGATTCGAAAAGATCACGGCGAGTTCCTGGATACTCTCTTTAGAATCTTCTGTTTCGGCAACCGGGGCATGCTTTTCTTTACCACCAGTGAGATCTTTGATAACTGAGCTAAATATTCCCTAGAAAAGCCAAAGAGCAAAGCAAGAACCATTATCCCAAAGATAAATTGGTGTAAATCTTTTGGGAAGTTTGTGAAGTTTATTAAAGTTTTTTGTGTACCTTTTTCTTTTCCTTATGAATGGCTTGACCAGGGACAAGTTCTTCTTGTGATGCCATTCTTTCTTTGCTGTAGATGGTGCTGACAGAATCCAAAAGCCTAGAATAAAGCCAAGAAAATTCGTGGTTCGTTACGAAATTACCATTCTAGAATGTGACTTCCAATAGTAAAACATCTTTGTAGAGTGGTAAGAGATTGATAACAAGATTCACAATGCCATGTTCTAGGCTATGTACCTGAAATTTTTGCTTTGGATCAATGTGGAGAATACAAAAATTTCTTGATCACCATTAACCTGTAAAAATGGAATTTGGGTTAATTACCTGGAATCAAATAATATAAAGACTTTTACAAGTTAAAAAGAAAATGAGCATACCAAAACAAGGTCTCCTCTTGATGAACAACACATCTGGGTGTCAGAAAATGATCCAAGTTTTGGAGGTGAATAGTTGAAACCTCTAATAGAAGTCTCCACAATCAAGGATAACTCTGGCAAAGACCTAAATATTCGAAATATATGTCGATTTATGAAACGTTTTGCAAAAAAAGTGAAATACTTGATATGCAATCCAGAAGTGCCTTTGGTTTCTGTTTTCATTTTCAGTGTTTTCTGTATTTTGTGAAGAAAAAACAGAAAATAGGATTTTATTGTTCTCACTGTTTTATCTTTTTCCTTTAAAAAATCCAAAAAACAGAAAATACTAAAAATAAAAACAGAAAATGGAAACTTAAACCAAACGCACCCTTAAGTTCTCATATGTTATATTTATTCATCTCATTACCTTAATTCTAGTTTTCCATTGGTGAAAAGGAGCATAAGGCCAATATCATCATTGCTGTGAAATGTTGATGCCCAACAACATGAAGAGGAATGAAACTTCTTCTTATAAAGCACCTTTTTTATTCCCTGCAACGCAAGAAAAGCTTTCGTTGCAAGAATCGGCTAACAAATAATTTCCTCACTAGACATGATTCATGCATTAAATTAAATTACCTGAACAGCATGAACTAATGAATAGACATACAAAGCCTTCTCAGAACAAAGTAAAATATGTGATTGCTTTGTTGTTGCATCCTCAGTGTTAGTATTTGATCCTAAACAGAATAAGCATATGCATCAACATCTTGATAAATTTGATCAAGAATTAATCTACGTGTACCACTGTATACCTCCATACACTCCTTGTCTTCTTCTATTTTAATTTCTGTGTTGAGGTAAACTCTTTCTGTGCTATACGTAACTATTTCTATGTTATCATATATTGTATTAATGTGTTTTGTGAATTTTTCTGTGCTGATGTTTACATTTTCCGTGTTGTAAATGAGATGGATGGAGGTGTACAGTAGTACATGTAGCATTACCGTTTGATCAAAATGTTATCTTTTGCAAAAGGCTTACCCAACACCTGCATAAATAGAGCTCTAGAGGGCTTCTTTGGATGAACACTTCCATTTCCGAGTGTGTTTCCAGTTTCACTATCAAGTGCTAGAACAGATGAGTCCTTTGTTCCGACCGCTAGAATGTTCTTCTCAAAACCCTGCAGACTGCATGTTAGGAACTGTAGATCAACAATGCCGGCGGATATTTCGCTAGCAATGTTCTTCTGATATAGTAATGTTGGGCCATCCATACTAAAAACTGAAACCTGTAACAAATTGTAGAAGTTGATAGTTGAGAATCGTTAGGTGATTTGGACAATGAGCGAAAAGGTAAAAACTCACGCACAGTTATGTTCACATGAAGTTGATAGTCGAGAATCGTTAGATGATTTGACATGTTTGACTGAATTATCATCTAACGGTTTTTAACTATCAACTTCATACAAAGACAACTGCATGTGAGTTTTTACCGAGCGTAAAAACACATTTTCAAGATTGAAATAATAAAAGGTATAAAGGATATTCTCACATGTCCTTGATCAGAACCAACAGCAAGAAGTGTTGAACTGTGATTTATGTTCATAGAAAGCACAGCACCATCAGTCTTCACAACTTTCACACTCTGGATTATATGGTCAGTTCCTTTCTTTGAACCGCCTGCGCAAAAAGGAATCGAAATGAAGGTTTCTGTTAACTAAAATATTTAAGAATTTTAGCTTTCTGATAACAAATCAAATTCTATGTGCTATGTCATACCAGTAAGAGACATGAAGCTGTTAGTAGTGTAAGGTTCTTGTTTGAATCTAAATAACCGAACCTGTTAATCATGTTTATGGAAAACATACTATAAATATGAAAAGAAGGGGGTGATCATATAAACAGAAAGATAATATTGTATCATAGAAGATATCTAACCGTTCCGCTCTGATCACCGGAAACAAGAAGAGGAAGCGTGCTATCCAAAAATAATGCTGTCAAGGGTATGCCACTTAAAGAAAAATCATTTTCACTCTGCATTAAGATCAAGGAAAATGATTAAGAAAAGAACTTTATATTAAACTTGAAGCACAAGGTATTCCAACAAAAATATTAAGCGAAACTATAGGGACGTCCAGGATAATTTAACCGCGAAAAGAAATTACCTGTTGCTTTAATTGCAGAATTGGGATGAAAAGGGGACATGAAGCATCCCAGAAGTTTATAGCTCCATTACTGTGTCCAGTTATGTACAGATTTTGAACTTTTGAGAATCCAGTAAACTTGGCAGAACTCAGTGTAGACGAATCCTTCTGATTAGTTTCGATCGTAATTAGTGGTGGATAATTCTTCATCAAATCTTTGTAATACTATGTCACCATAGAAAAGATAATCACAAACAAACACATACATTAGCATAGAAGATGTAAATTGCAAGAAAGAATGAACAAGTGGATCTGAATTTTGATGTATTACCTCATCATCAATGTTAAATACATTGGTAGGGTTGGATATGAATTTTGATGCTGTGATGCTTGAATCTCCAAATGGTAATTTCACAGTCACTTCCAAAGGAAGTGACGGCGAGGACTTGGACTGGCTTTGTATCAGATATCTTTCAATCAAACCATCATCATATTGATATATATGGCCTGATTTTCCAATCAGAACCAAAGATTCTTGTCTGTGCTTGCTTTGTTCGATCGAAGAAGCCGATATCATCTCCATGGCAACACAGCATTCGGACAAATTAAGTCCCAACTTGATCGTCCGAGATTCTATGTTATCATTCAATAACACTACCTGCATCATAGTAAGTTGCAACCATGAATGATCTTAAAGAATTTCTATCTACTAAGAACAAATCTGATAATATTTTCGGCGAAAACATGCAAATACCTGCAATGAGTTTGAAGAAGATGCATTATCAGAATCTCCCATGACATATAATCTGCTAGCCTTCCCTTCAGCATAAATCCATTTCATTGATCCTATCGAAATTTTCTCTGACTTGTATCCCAAGTTAAGTTTAAGAAGAGGAGTGCTCTGAGTATTACTATGATCCGGCACTGATGCCGAACTGTCTCTTCCGACGTTTAGGGAAGGAATACTCCAAATGAAGATCTCTCCATTGTTGTAGCCTACAACAACTTTGCTTCCAAAAGGACATGACCAACATGCAGAAGAAACTTTCTTTGTTTCACTGTTTCCACCAGCTTTGAAAACAGTTTTGCTTTCTCTAATATCCCACAAAACTATCTGGCCATTTCTAAAGATTATGAGAACCCTGCATTGAAACACAAAACAGAAACAAAGCTTGAATAGACCGAGCGAAAATTCTTTATGCTGTCATCGTATCAAAATTAAACTAAAAACTTAGGCTTATTTAGAGAGACTTGATCACAGACTTCAAAATTGAAGAGACCTAATTGAATGTGTATAAAAATCTAGAGATCTCGAGAGTAATTTCACGACGGTAATGCTACATGTACCACTGTACACTTCCATACATCCCATTTACAACACGAAAAATGTAAACATCAGCACAGAAAAATTCACAAAACACATGAATACAACATACGATAGCAAAGAAACAATTACGTATAACACAAAAATAGTATACCTCAACACAGAAATCAAAATAGAACAAGAAGACAAGGGGTGTATGGAGATGTACAGTGATACACGTAGGTTAATTCTTTCACGAAATGGTTTGCGGATATCACCTTTTACTTTCGGCTGCAGGTTGAGGCAGAATATGTGTCACAACAGTATCATCAGGCACTTCAGAATTCCCTGAATAATGTGATTAATGAACTTAATCTCAAATCATTAATAAATCAATGTTAATTAACTATTCTAACCTCCTAATATATCCCAAATTCTCACCATAAGAAGCTGAGAGGGGTATTGAGTACTGCATTTTAACAACATGCAAAGGTTCTTGATCAATCTTCAACACTGAAATATCACCATTAGAATATCCAATGTACCTGAAAATGCAAAAATGCTTAACATAAATTTTGGACCTCCCTCAAAATATAAAATTTTCATAGTTTAGCATGAATTATTGTACATATTATTACTTACATATACAGGCTATGTTGAATGAGTGCAAAGGAAGTGATTTCTTCCTTCACAATGTAAGCATCTGACAAAAGTTTCTTGTCTATGTCCCAAACCTAAATGTGATATATTTCTTAGGAGAATCAACTTTCGGAATAAGCTTTCTGGCACATTAATTTGTTGCTTTCGATATTGTAATATCGCTGCAAAGTAGTTTTACATAGTCAACCAATAGAAACTTTTTTGTTAAAACTATCTATAACGATTTGCTAACTTTCTAAGTTTCTATTGGTTGATCTGTAAAACTGTTTTACACTGTCGGTGCATAGAAATTATTCTCAACAACGCAATGTAAGAGAAGTGCATAGTTAGTTAACTTGCCTCAATATGATTGTTGGAAGTAACATTTATAAGAATGCCTTGATTCTGTATGAACTGCATTATATCAAATATATAAATGTCAATTTGAGTGTTAGAATTTTATATATAGATATATAATTAGAATTAATATACGTGTACCATTGTAAGGGCCATTACCTGTAAGAACTTGCTAGGCAATGGCTCAGTGGATTCAAGTAGGGCTTGGGAATTACCTTTACCATATAGTTTAATCCGACCGTCCCTTTTTCGAAACAAATCTCAACAGAATCAGTTTCAACTTGAAGATTACTCTTGAAAGAACGAAAATTCTTGCGATACACTCAAAAAGACGAAAACGAAGTTAATCAAAATAAGAAATACTTAAGAATTAGGCAAGGGGCAATAAAAATGAATGAATGAATGTTACTTTGTAGAAATGGCAAGGATCATGTGAGTATTGTCATAGGCAAAGTTTGCAGCAGAAGATGGCACCCCATTATGAAATAACAACCTTGGATCCACATCACTTGCTTTCAACCCATCTGAGGAATTTCCTCCTGGCTGCAGCCATAAATGCAATGCAAGGTTAAGTAGAGAACAACCATTGCAGTTCAGGGTAATTATGACAATATTATGTTCCATAACTATTATATTTTCTGTTCAAACAATAATAATTTTTTTTCTAAGCTATCAAATTAGTTCTACATACGAACTCAAAGATACCCAAAATGTCAATTTGCTACCAATTAGTTCTACATTTATTTAGAAGTTTGAAGTTTAAGGCTCAAGGAGAATAAAGATAGTTAGTACATATAGTAAAGAACAACTTCATATCTCAAAGGAATTGAGCCTTGTTTCTACATGTTAGTAATGAGAATTCAACTCAGATTCTTGTCAAGTCTAAATTTGTTAAACTGTTCCATCAGGCCGAAAGCCCAATGACTAATCCCTCGAATACTGTAGAGACAAAGTGGACGAAGCAAGCAAATTTCATTTCTATCTTCCAGACAAATCGAACCTAAGAGAGACCCCTCGTCCATCTGTGCCAACTTGCTTAAAGAATAATACAACCTTTTTTTTTGTTTGAACTAGGTATTCATTGAATTGAAAATCCATTGACTAATCCCTCGAGTACTACAAAGACAAAGTGAATAATCCTCCCAAACAAGTAAGTTCTATTCCCATCCTCCATAAAGAATCGAACCCGAAAAAGAAACCATCGTCCATATGTAACAATACAACTAGCTATACAAGGATGAATGTTAGTTTGTAGCATTATTTCCTAAGAAATTTGTGAATACTATTTTCAGTGTAATTATGACAATATGTTACATAACTTTTATTTTCTGTTGAAACAATAATAAATTTTGAAAGACACTGAACACAAAATAGATTTGAGTCCACAAAAATGTTAGTCAAATTCCTTGAATTCCGGGGCCTTGGATTCTGAGTAAGTGAGCAACACGTTATATAGAAGAAGCAACATATTAAAAATGGGTCCACACAAAAAGACCTTGTAATTAAAAATAGCACCGACCATTGTTTTCAAAATTTGGATAACACCTTATCTTTTTCTCCTATCTTCTCTCCTTGCTCACAAATTCATGCTTTATATAATTAAGAGATTTTTTCTAAGGCAATTCCTATTTTTTATTTATTCGGTTCTTCTTCTTCTTCTTCTTCAGACAGATTTAAATGTTCGGAAAATAAACTTTGTTTAATTAATTTATTCTTTTTCAGATGTATGACTATGACCTAGAAAACAAGAAATGGCAATGGGATACCCATTCGGAGAAAAAAAATTAATTAATTAAATTAGAAAGATGAAACTTAAAAAATGAATTTGATATTGTAATAAATAAAAATATTTTACAACAATTATCTAATATATACATTACTTTATAGTTAATAACCATATATATTTGATTCGTTGATTAATTTTTTTTTGTATCGTTGAAAATAATTACTTTGGGAGCATATAGGGGAAATATTAAATTATTTTTTACCTACTTGTAACAAAAATCAATTATTATATATTTATGTATAATAATATAGGAAAATTATACATTTTTGATAGTATACGACATTTCACTGCTTTTTAGTCGTTGATCTTGATTAATTTTAATTATATATTGTTAATTAAAATCAACGGTTAAAAAGTAGTGAAATACCGTATGCCGCCGTTTTCACGGCATGGCATATAGTCTTCCAATAATATATTAATATATATTATTTATGTTGTTTTTAATATATATGTTATGCAATATTAAAGTATATAAAATTATCCAAGTTGACTCAAATTCTAATATACTGTGATGGCTAGTTGGCTACTAACTACACTAATGAGCCGTATTTCACTCCAAAACTAATTTTTTCTCAAAACCAAAATAAAAAAAATATTTCCACTTCAAAATAAAATCAGTTATAAATATATAATACACAATAAATATACACAATAAAATATAAAAATATATATTAAAAATTAATAAAATTATATATATATATATATATATATATATTTAAATACTTTTAATGTGTAAATAAAATTGGTATAATCTAATAACATAAGAAAAATCTTACTCCCATTAATATTCGAGAATGCGAATGTAACTCCATTAAAGCATTAACTGAGATATAGAATTTGAAACAGAAGTAACATGGACCATAGAGTATGAGTATGGATTTTTAAAAAATAATCAGAAATAGAGCGAGATCCAGA
This sequence comes from Stylosanthes scabra, assembly GCA_036250425.1. Lineage (NCBI taxonomy): Eukaryota > Viridiplantae > Streptophyta > Magnoliopsida > Fabales > Fabaceae > Stylosanthes > Stylosanthes scabra. The sequence goes on from JASCZI010241666.1 coordinate 134,183, forward strand.
TCACATATAAAATAAATCAGAGACATTTTTTGGTTAATCCAAGGTCGAATTTGTAATTAAGTTGAGAATCAGATGAAGAAAAAGGGGGGATTAATTAATTATTTGATATCTAATCAAAAAGAGGATAAATTGATGCATAAACTGCTCTACATACTATAATTTTAGCAATGAATTGAAGAAGATGAATAAATTAACAATTGAAATGAAAAAAAATAATTGATGATCTGACCTTCTTTATGGATGCTTTTTCTACCAGTTTCTTCACGGCTAGCATTATTGTTGATCAGATAATCTTTAGAGGATATGAATTGATGGAGAGAAAATCAAAGAAGAAGAAGAAGAATGCGAGTTTTTTGCAGTATCTGGTTCTGAAGAACAGTTATATCTATATATATAGTGGTTTTTGAAAGAGCAACAAAAAGCAAAACTAAAACTAAAGATTCTTCTCACTTATGACACTGATTTTAACAGATTTCATCAATTTCATTTTTTGGGTACCAAATTATAATAGTCATGCCTGGATTTGGGCGAATTACTGTCTAATTTTACAACTTACAAGTTACAAGAACATAGTAATGAATTTAAAATAAGGGAAATTTTCAGCTTAATGAAATTTCACATGAAATTGTTTATTTATAAAAGAACGTTAAGTAATTTATATATTAAATTAAATTATAATCTAATAATTTAAAATGTTAATTTTACATAAAATTAATTATAAGTGAATTTTTATTTTAAAATAAATAAATAATCTGACTATAATAAAATTATACAAGTCAATAAAGTCTAAATTTTAGCTTAAAATAGAATTAAATATTTAAGAAAAATAATTTGGAGACTTAAATTATAAATCTAATTATAATTTAATTTTTATGTAATTTTTTTTTACATTTTTAATATTTTTTAAAAATAATATTTATAATTAATTTTTTTGTTATTTTAAATATTAGACATATAATTAGATGGTGGTAATTCAGCTGCAGTTGAATTCATATGAAGTTGTCATTTAGAATCGTTAAATTATATTTTAATCAAACATATCAATTCATCTAAAGGTAATTAGCATGCAACTTCATATGAAGACGTATTTAAATATCCACCTAATTAAATTTATGAGCTATCACAACTTAATAATTAAATTTTCAGTTAAAAATATATTTTTTAAAATGCCATGTCTTCTATGCAAATTATCAATTTTTTTTTAAGAAAAGTAAATCTACAAAGATGAAAAAGTGAGAAAAAAAAAATCTTAGTTATAGTGGATAAGATTAGTTAAAATCTTTAATCTCAGTCACTTTGACTTCGTCTTCACTCTTTGGAACGTTTTCCTCGAACTAGTTAGATTCTACACGTGTCACCTATTCATTGAAAAGTGGGACCCAAACTTTCCTTGTGGAGCCCACACTATTATCGAATACTGATTTACACGTGGCACCACCGAAAGGACTTTGCTTCGTCCAATTGCGTTTTCTCTTCTCCCAACCTTCCTTTTATTTTTAGAAACTTTATTATTATTTTTTTAATTATTGTTTGTTAATGTTAATACGCTTCATTATCATCATTTTATTGTTGGCTTTGCCAATAAAATTTTCAGAAATTTCTTTTGATAAATATTTTTATTTAATTTTTCATTCCTTAAACTATTTAATCTAACAAAATATTAAAAATTAAAACCTTCTAATATCTATTTTAAAATATCATAAAATCACTTTTCTTAAAAATATAATTCGATAGAAGGAGTTAAATAAATTATTACGTGTTTAATATGTTTTACTTTTTTTATTGAAATTCTTTTTTTTAGCATTAAACAAGAATGGAATTTTAAATTTATTGATCATGTTATTATTAGGTGAAGAACAAAAAATTATTGAAGAGCTTGCCATCACGTTTGCATGTGCATCTTGGATAAAAACAAGCAATGGAACCTTTCAACCATTTGCCAACTTATGAGATTCACATGTCATCTTTGTAATTAAAAAATAAATAAAGAAGATATTTTATAGAAACAAAATTTAATTAAATTGATTTGAGTATGGAGATAAAACTATGTATTTACTTCCATAAAACTATGTAAAAATAACATATTTTTTCACCATTAAAATTACTCATAAAAAGTCCACATGCTGCAACTATTTTGAATTCTCAAACATGAAAGCAAAAATGAGTATGGTGTGATCTTTACCCTGTCTGTTTCGTACATGAAATTATTACAACTTCTCTTCAAAAGAGGTCATAACTCAAATCAGAAATAATAATTTCAATCAAATATCTTATCTGCCACGAAAATGTTGTGAACTCTGACCTCATCATAAATGTGTTTCAAACTTTCAATGGTTTCTATTTTTTTTAAAAAATAGGTTGAAAGTCGAAATCTCTTATAGCAAGAAGGGATTAATATTATATATCGGCTCTATTTAGCACAAATGCACTATGCACAGTGATTTTTTTTTATGAAATGCACAATTCTTTTTTGAAAAAAACAAGAATAGTCATAATGTTTTTTGGGTCAATGAACAGAGAAAATGGGCCACAATCTTAAACAGAAAAGGCTCAATGGTAACAATAAGGAAGTTCACATTTTTTTATCTTGGGCCTTTCTGAATTCATAGCCCAAAGGACCAAGTGGATACAATGTCATTATTTGACTTAGAGTAAATACCCAAAATCCTATACCAAAAAAACAACTCCTAAAGTCTAAAAAAAAAAAAAAACACTTGGAATAAATATCGAAATACAACTTGGTTTGGTCTAGTAGTCAGCTAACTCACTAATCCACTTAAGCAATTATCGAACGTTCGAAATCCGTCTTATGTGTGCAGCAACCCATTAATCATCGACAAACTCTTAAATGAATCTCACATCCGTGACGAAATAGTCATTGATCTGTCGGATTGAGAATAGACAACAACAAAAAATACCGAAATATAACCCGTTTGAATAACTCAAATTATTAGTTCACTTGTTCGTTTAATCAAATTTTAGGGTTTAAATCTTGCCTTGTATTAACCTATTGAATTGAGAGATATTGAATGGGAAAAAAAGATTTCGAACCTCCGGGAAAATTGATGAAAACATCCATTATGAAAACTAAGCAGGAATTAGTCTTCCTACTTAAATTACAATACTATTTGGACCGAAAGCACAATCATAATACCACTAAAGAAGAAAAAAGAAAAAACACAAATAGTTGTATATATTTTGGTATTTAGTTTAGAGAAAAACAAAAAGTCTAATAAATGAGTCAAAATCCCCCCTAAATAGAGGATCTGTGTTTATGCTTGAATAATAATGAAAGGAAAGAAAATGAAGTAATAAGTCCAAAACAAATAATAATAAAAATAATAAATGGAAAAATGGAAGGTGGTACCTGGAGCCAAATGGAGGCCTCATGCATATGCATGATGATCCAACTATAAAACCACACACCCTCTTAGCTGTTCTCTTATGTGATCTGAAATGTTCAAATATTCCAAACATACATACATATATATAATATGCTAAATCTTTTTATTATTATCATTATTTACTTCACTATTAACACCTGTAATTCCTTTTCATCACTTCAACTTTTATGTGATTATATTTTAATTCTTTCTTGCTTAGATTACAGAATTGTATATATGTTTGTATTCACCAACAAATATTTCTTTGTTAACTCTTATTGTATATGTAATAATATTTGATATTTCCTTGTTCTAATAATTAAAATATACAAAGAAATTCCCAAGAAAAATTAGGGTCTATGGTTTAATTGTTAATACTTTAGTTAAACATATGGGAGGAAGAAAATTTATTATGAAACAAATAAAAGAAAATAAAGATAATTATTAGCAAATCATAAATAAATAATAATAAGAATAAGTTAGAGAGGAACCTTCCCCTTCACTTTCCTCTTGTTTCATTCATTCATTTCCAGCAAATAATGAACACTACTACTGAGGACTTGTTCCCTTCTTTGCCACCTTTTCATGTCACATACACAAACACATTCTCTATTAAATGATAATTCATATATATATGAGTATGTGACATGCCACCCCATCTAAGTTTTTTCTTTCAATTTGCAATCTTTAATGCTTTTCAAGCACACCCATCTTTCTAATCTCACTTAAAAGTTAAAAATAGCTTAATCATCTTCATCTATTCATAGTCTGCTTCATTGTTCATACACCACAAGGTATCATTTTTTGTTTTCCCACAGTATTCCCCGGCTCAACAGGTCAATAATGACTAACCTGCTGACCAATGGATTGCTGTATGCACAAGACGAGATTTTAATCACCAACACTTGATTAATCAGACTAATAAACTGACTCCTAGACCAACCCAAGTTTATTTTGTACACTACAAGGTATCAAGTTTATTCTCATGTAATTTGAATCTTAATTGATTTTATTTTTAAACTATTATCTATATTATGAAAAGGCTTACCCTATGCTTTTTGAATTCAGTGTATTCAAGGTTGAATAATGGCCAGGAAAGTTCATACCCATAAGAGACATGATGAAGGTAATAAAGTCTTGTCAATTTTCCATAAGAACTAATAATCCCCATGACTCTATATATTTCTGTAGCATTTAATCATAAATGTTTTGTATACTTTTATATATATAAATTTCACTGGTATCTATTTTTGCAGGTCTGCATAATTCTCAACATAACTTGAAGCTGCAAGAAGAAGCATCTCAGATGCACCATTCAGAAGCTAAATCACATGTAAGTTTTTCTATCAATAATAATGATCCTTCAAGTTTTGTTGAAAGTAAAGTTATAAGTCTTGTTGATGATTCATTATATACTTAAATTTGAATTTTCAGTATTCTACTAAAGGATCAAAGAACAATGGTTATTCAAATGTGACTTCAGTGAGAGAAATGATGACTGATGAAAAGTTATCTAAACAATCATGCAACCGAAATATGGCGCCGAGCATTGTGGCGAGGTTGATGGGATTAGATATGATGCCATTACAAGATAAGAGAATAACTGATCAAAATATGGAGGAGAAGAAGATCTTTGAAAAGAGAATTAGTAGAAGCGGTTCGGTTGATCGAAGTTCCTCCAACTCTAGTTCTTCCAGAAAGACAGATATTGATTCATTTTACCAAGACATTGATGATGATGGATTGGGAAAAGAATTAACAAATCCAATGCTGCTTCGGCCGCATCCGCAGGAAGAAGAACTCAAGAAATTCAAGGGAGAATTCGAAGCATATCAAGCATCAAGGCTTAAGGAGTATCCAAAATTCAATGAAAGAAGAACAAAGAGTGTTCAAGAAATGGTGCCTTGTAATGCAAGTTTCAAGACTAAGACAAAGAGAAAGGGAAAGGTAGCAGAAAAAGGAGCTTTTCCTTCAACAATGAAGAATTCTAGAAGCAGATTTGATGGTAATTCACTTTCAACATCTCAGATAACTGTCTTGAAGCCTTGTTTCTACCATGGAGAAGAGAGTTTGAAAACAAGTACTAGTATAGAAGATTTTCTTGAGCAAGTTAAAGTAAAGTTGCTAAGTGAAATCCAAGGGAGAAAAAGTACTTTCGAAAAGTGTTCTTCGGTTCGAGGAAGCGAAAATGAGAGACATAGATCAAGTGAGGTCACAAATTTACTCCATTCGCAATCGGCGAGATCTTACAGAAGTGAAATCGAGTTCAAGGGACAGAGTTCCCCTGAATCTATCAGCAGAGGAACAAGGAGATCAGAAAGACTAAGAAACTTTGTGAATTCTGAAAATCTGAATGATGATGCATTGCTTCAGAAGGAGTTATCTCCAATGATGATTCTTGAAAGATCCTTTTCTGCTCCTCTATCAGGAAAATATTGCCGGATTCCGATCCGCGATCATGTTTGGGAGAAGCTTGAGGATCTTGAAAGGATGCTACCTTTTGATGCTAAGAAGAAGAAGAACAACAAAGATAGATTTGGTATTAAAGAAAAAGTTTCAAATCTTAAACAAAAGTTTGGTCTAAGAGGGAAGATTTTTGCTAAAAGGATTCATTCAATGGTTGAAACTCCAAATAGCATTGAAGATGGATTCATGGTGAGAGATATTAGAAGTGGACCAACTGTTCTCATGAAACATGGAAGAAGCCATGTAAGTTTTTTTTTTTTAATGTTAAAATTGTTCTAGAGACTCTCCGTCTTCGTTTATTTTACGATTCGGTCCCTTAAGTTCCAAAATTTGCAATCAAGCCCTTATAGTACTGAATAAGGACTTAATTGCAATATTTTTAAATTAGAGGGATTAGTCGAGAAAATATTTGACTGTACATCGACTTGATTAGAAATATTTAAATTTAAGGACCTTATCATCTTTTATACAGTATAGGAGCTTGATCGCAAAATTTTTAAGTGCAAGGACCATTAGAGTAATTAGGTTTGTATATATACATTTTTCAGCATTATCCATGATGATTTGTTTTTGCATAAGGTTTTTTTTTTCTTTCAAGATGTTATCTAATCAATCATCATAATTTTTTGCTATTTATGATATTTAGGATAACTTCACTGAGGTACCTCCTAGTCCTGAATCTTTGTGTAGCAGTGTTCATGAAGAACTTTGGTGGCAGAGCCCATTTTCAACTCCAGGTGAATCTTCATCAGTAGATGATAGCATTATGCCACAGGTTTATGGATATATCACCTCTGATTTAAATGGTAAGAGACAATTGTTATTATTATTATAAAAAGTTCAGTAATTGAGATAAATCAAATCCATGTTTTCTTATCATAGATTTTTTTGGGTAAAAGATAAATATGCTCCTGATTTTTTTAAAATGAGATAAAATTGCTATCCACTTTACTGAAATACACTTATATCTCCAGCCTTCAAGAGAACTGGACACTCGTACCCCTCCGTCAACAAAGTGGGGGATAATTTTGTCTCATTTTATCATAACGATCACATGATTCAGACAAACGGAGGGGTATGAGTGTCCAATTTTCTTGAGGGTTGAAGGTATATGTGTATTTTAGCAAAATAAGGATAATTTTGTCTCATTTTAAAAAAGTCAGAGACATATTTATTTTTTACCCTAAATTTTTTATTCTATCAGCATATATTATGGAAATTCTAAAGGGAAAAATTATGAATTGATTATTTTTTTAATCTCATATTATTCATTATATTCTTTTTTTTAGTTGCAAGATTCAAGATCTAATTGGTATTTCTTTTGGTTCCTTGGGTCTTAAGAAACTCTATTTTTTTCACTCATAGTTTTCTTCTCTTGTTGAATTGGCAGAGCTAAGTAAGCAACTAAGCCAACTTGAGTTTGACAGCCCAGAAGAACTTGAAACGAAACCGAAGTCTTCTGAGTACGAATTAGACCGGCTACTCGATCCGGCGGAGTCTTACATAAGAGATCTTCTTGTTGCCTCCGGACTTTACTTTGAATCATGGGACAAATACCTACTAAGAGAGGACACATTGACAAACCCCATAGACAACTCAATTTTTGAAGAAGTGGAAGAATCTCACAAGAATAAATGTTTGGTCAATGAAAACATTGATAACAAGTTAGATCACAAAATCTTACTTGATTTGTTAAATGAGGCACTTTCCATTGTTCTTGGACAACCTTTGACAATGTCTAGATTCAGAAGGAAACTCAACAACAATAATTCATGCGTAATACAGAAGACTCCACCATGTGGGAAGGAACTATTGAAGCTAGTATGGGACATTATCCATGTTTCTTTGTATCCTCCAAAAATATCTAACACATGTTCTTGTTCATTTATTAGTTTGGTGAAACAAGATTTTGGATCCATATTATTGTATGGACTAATGAATGATGAGATCAATGTGTTAGAAATGGAGATGGCACGTTTAATTAGTGATGATTTGGTTGAAGAACTCATAAAGGATATGATAGATAATTTCAAATGTAAGTGGTAAAATTGTACATTTTGTTTAGAATGATTTCTTTGTAATTATATATATAAAAAAGGAATGATTATTTAGTTGTGTATATAATATTGGTGACCCATAAACTTGCTTGTAATAATTTTAATTTTTTTTTAATTGAAATGTTGTGTCTATCATATTATTGAGTATTCTTTTTCCATTTATCAATCAATGGATATCTCTCTTCTGAGTTTGAATTTGAGTATATTGAAACTAATATAATTGGTATAAAGAATTTAATTTTAATGCAATTTAAGTGATAAACAAATTGATACGAGGATTAACCATATCACTTAACATAAGCGGTAAGTGATTTAAGTTGTTTAAGTGTTTAGTTCAGGATTCGATCTTTAAGACTGACATATATATATATATATATGCACACACAGAAGGATTACATAACATAACCTCTAAAAAAATAATTACTTTCTACATTGAACAGTTAATTAAAAAATAAATATAATTAGACTTATTTTACATTCTTAGTATATCAAAATCAAATTTTATAGCAAAATATGAAATGATTTGTTTAAGTTTTATGTCAAAATGCAGCATTCAACTTATTATTGTATTATCATTACATATCTCAACTTCGAAAAAAGAAAAAAAAAACATACAATAACTTGAATTAATTTGGATGAATACAGAAATTATTCATACTTAAAAAAAAAAGTCATAAGAATAATATAAAAACAAATTGTCATTTATATATATTTTACTTTTGTCAAAAAGATCCTCTTGGTGAACAAAAACAAATCTCTTTACCAAAACCCATTTTTGTAAAATTATTGATGAGCCCAACAAGGACAAAAAAAATTGTTATGAATTTCTCCACTTCACTTCACTTCACTTCACTTCACTTCATCACTTTCCTACAGCAATTTCAAGGTTTCTGATCCCAACATTAAGATTTTCAAGATTATTATTATTTTGATTATTGAAGATGTCAATAGGAGCATAGTCTATGGCATTAAGCCAAGGGTGTTGCAAGCATTGTTGTGCAGTTGGCCTTTTCTCTGGTGAAAGATCAAGAAGTGCCAACAGAAATTCTGAGAATTCATTCCCATCTTTCTCTGAAAATTTGTATCTCTCAACTAACAATTTCTTCAGTGGACACATTTTTAGCCTTCTTATTCTTTTCAAATCTCCATGTCTGTCAAAGAAATCCTTGCATTTTGCTCCAGATGTAGCAACCTATTTGAAAGAAAAAAAAATATTGATAAAATTTACAAATTATTTTTTTTTTCAGAATTTTATTGTCTTATATATATATACATGTGAATTATGATACCTTCTTAGGGAACTTTCCTAGGAGTTCCATCATCATAGCAAGGTGATCCTGCAACCAACATAATGCAAATATAATTAAGATTAATATTATCTATTATCACCAAGTTTTGAAGCAATAATAATAATTTTTTCATTAATAGCTATACTTATCTTAATAAGAGTAAATCATAAAAAATAATATTCTCAAAAAATTTTTGCAGTTCACTAAAATAATTATGAAAGATTCGAATAACAAAACAGCCTTCAAAGAAATATTATTTTGATAAAATATTCAAACATAATTTGATATATAACAACTTTTATTAATAGATTTGTTCGACCATTTTTGTCAAAATAATTAATTTTTTGAGACATTTTTCATTTAAATCTTTTAGGATTGTTTTTGTCTGTATTTAAATATTTTGAGACATTTTTAGTAGTTTATTCTATGAATAAATTAATAACAAATGAAATATATATTTCAGACACACTCGACTCCTTTATAATTAAAAGATATAGTTTATACAACACCTTTCTGTTTACTAAAATATTTGTTTTTAAAAAATTTCACAATTTATTTTAAAACACAATATTCCAAAAATATTATATATATTTTTTAAAAAGTCAATTGAAAAAACTAACTAAAAATTCAATAAAACTATAATATAAAATCAAGAGAGTAATTAAAATATGATACATACCTCATCCTCACTAAAACCTTGTCCAGCCCTAGGATTGAACAACATATCACCAGTTGCAAGCTCAAAAGCAATACAAGCAAAAGACCACATATCAATAGAAAATGAATACCCAGCTTGCAATATAACTTCTGGAGCCCTATATTGCCTTGTTTGAACCATATCTGTAAATTGATTATCAGCCCAACAAGCATTCCCAAAATCAACTATCTTGCATCTAACATCGATTTCATCGATGTTTCGGTTCGGTTTTAGATATTCTTGTATCGAATTCCCTCGTCCGAGGGATAAACTCATACTCATTTTCCTCGCTCGCCTTTTTAGCCTTTTCTCCATATGACTGGCAACACTGTTTCTGTTGATTCCTCCTTCGGGCCTTTCCAGAATGGGAGATGCTCCCGATCTAAAAGGATCTTTGGAGGGATCAATAGGAGAAATAAAAAGAATGTTTTCGGGTTTAAGATCGGTATGAATGATACCATGTTCTCGATGTAAGTAATCCAAACCGATCAAAATGCATGTGCAAATCTCCCTAACTTTCGTCAACGGAACGCCTCGGTAACGCGTGAATCTGATTAGACGAAGTAAGCTATCACCAAGAAACTCAAGAACCATGCAAAGGTGACTGCCATTGGGGCCAGTGTGCTTAAATTGGTCAATTAGTTGAGCAACAAATTTTGTATATGAAGGGGTGCCATCTCCAATGGCCGAAAGGATATCAATCTCATGAAGTGCAGCTTGAACAAATTGTGCTGCACTTTTTTGGATCTTGAGAGCAACATATTTCTGAAGAATTACAAGAACAGAAACATGTTCATTCATTCATTAACATATACATATACATAATTATGTTTGTACAAATATAGTTTCTTCTGATTTTATTAACTATATATTCACTTTTTTAGATAATTTTTTTTTAAAAATATGGAAATTAAATAAATTTTAGTTAGTCAATATTTGATAATTTTTTAAATTAAAAATTTTCATTTTTTTTAGAATTTAGGGTTTTTAATTTATGATTTAGAGTTAAAATTTTATCATTTAAGGTTTAGAATTTAAGATATAATCATAATATTTTTAAAAAATAGATGATATTAACTAATTAAAAAAGTTGACTTCCTAATTGAACTCTTGTTTTAATTTTGAGAACTTTAATTTTAGCTTTTTAGAAAATGTTGCTAAACTTTTAAAAAAAGAAACTATAAGTTAATTATATTTAAAAATATAATGGCTTACATGTATTAACACAAGTTAAAAAATAAGCCAACATAAAACTAGAGAAATTGACCAATCATGATGGATAATTAACTATATATATAGGATAGTTTTTAATTTAAAATAATACATAAGTAGATAAAATTAAACTAGCACACACAAAATATGTATTCTTATAACTTCAAAGTTACTTGCCACAATATAACATGAAATAGTTAATAATATTCATAAGAAGTTAAGAACATCTATCACATATACACAATTCACAAACCAAATCAATCCCCCCACAATAATCATATGTTCTTGATTACATGGATTTGAAGGAAAAATATTACGATAAAAATACTAAATAATATTTATATTGAGGCTGAGCTTTTTTTTTTTTATTATTTGTGTTGAGATAGAGCTTCTTTCGTTGTAATATATATCTCTATTTTCGAAATTCTTTAACTATAAAAAATACCTCATCTTTAGTATCATAAGCAAGCCAAACGGTGGAAAATTGACCCCAACCAAGCTTCTTTTGTGCTATGTATCTTCCACCTGCAAATTGATCACCAATTTTAACAGCATGATAACCTCCTCTTCTATAAGATTCGAAGCCCTCATCTTCTTCTTCAGATGATGATGATGATGGAGAACACGACATCATCAATCACCACCTTCTTCCTATATTATATATTATCACAATTAATTCACCACAAAAAAGAAAAAAAATATTTCACCCTTTTGCTTCTCTTTTGTTTTTTGTTTTGCCACCCCAGTTTCTTCTTGTTTTTATTTGGGGTGGTTTATTTTTTAACAGTCTTTTTTCTTTTTTCCTTTTGCAATTAATTAGATGTTGGAATATAATTTGTATGATTGTGAAGGAATGTGACTAGAATTTGAAGCTTTTGTTTCGGAAATTTAGGGGAGAGTGTGCATGGTTTGGTCTTTTTTAAATCACACAAAGTCTCTCTCTCTTTCTCTCTCTCTCATAAACCCTACTTTTTTCTATATGTTTTTTTTAATTTCTTTTTCTTTCTTGAAGTTGTTACATAAGAATTTTTAAAATAAATATTATTTATTTCTCTCTTATTTTTCAAAGTGTTGTCTATTAATATTTATTTATTTGGACCATTCTCAAAGTTGTTATATATAATAACATTTATCTTTTCTTTTTCTTTATCGTTAGTCACTTACCAAAAATCCAAAAGGGAGTGAAAGGTTTAAAAAAGAACAAAGTCTCAAAGAGTACAAAGAGTACATCATTAAATAAAAAAATAACAACATCAAAATCTAAAAAAATAAAAAATAAAATATAAAACATAAAAAACAACTAGGATACTCCAATAATTTCACCAATTCTAAAATCTAACATCAAACCTTTCTTGAGACATCTCAATATATTCTTTAATCCAAACATTTTATGCTTGAACCACTCGTCCATACCTCCTCCTGAGATACAATATTGTTCTCTTCATGGCTCTATCCGCAGCATATAAATCCATGCCTTGTATAGAATCTCATTTCTAATTGAATAAGCTTAGCTGTCTTCAATTTTTATTCCCTTTAGTCTTTCTTTCAATTCAATCAGCTACTTTTAGTGAGTAGTGATTAGTCTCCTGATTGCTTCCTCAAGGGGTATATCTTTGTTTTTGAACACCCTTTTTTTCTTTTCGATCAGTCAAAGTACTCACAAAATAACCAAAAGGTGAGTGAGTAGAGTTTAATACCTCATTATGCGCCTATTGCTGGAACAATTTAGATCAACACAACACCCTTCCCAGAGTAATGAGCAAGTTCTACACAAGATGGTATAGACTTCTTCAAATTACCTCTTATACTCTACTGTCTACAATTCTTTCTGTCCATTCATTCTTCCATTGATTGTATGCTGCAATAACTCTACTATTAACCTCTTTAACAGTTAGAGTTTTATTCTTGAAAACCGCCTCCTTCCTCATGTTCCAAACTAACCAAACAACAACCTTCACTGTACCGCCTAACCCTCTAGCATTTCAGAATAGCACCTTCATCTAAAAATATTATTGTAACCTAACCTTAATTTCCGGGTGGCTAGTGACCTTCCCTGTAAGCAGGGAGGCTTCCTTCCATGCCTCAACTTCCTTTGCTTGCTTTTCTCTTCCTTCCTGTCAGAACATTTATTCAGCACCTGTTCCTCCTCACTACTATCAAAGAGTAATCCACTTTTATTCCACAGCTTCTTAGATTCGAACGCCTCTATTACATCTTCATTGTCCCAGGGTTCCTCCAGCTCCGATTCCTCCTCCACACTATTAATCTGTCGAAAGCTATCACCTACTGCTGATTTACCCCTCAGCAATGACCCATTTTGACCATCCTCCCATTGATCCTGATATCCTCCATTCACCTCTGCGTTCTCCCTATACAACTTTGCGTCCTCTCCATACAAGCCTGCTACCCCACCCTCAAGCCATTCCGTGTAGCCGACGTCCTTATTAATGCGGTACAAGGTCTCGTCGCTATCAGTGCTCGTCTTCTCACCTCCTGCCACGGCCATTGCACCGTCACCAACAAGGAAACCCTCTCTATCAATTCTTCTCGACTCAGTCACTTCCACAATCGACACCGTCTCCATACTACAATTCCTCGCAGCACTGAAGATATTACCCTCGTGAGGAGGTAAATTGAGATTATCATCACTCAAATCAGCGCCACACAGTGAAGACACGCCAACCCCAACTGCTGCAAGAATCGGCGTTTCACGCACAATCACTGTCGACCCTTCTACCCTAGCAGTAGAGTGGATATAGATGTCACCCGAGCAAGGCCCAAAGCTCGGCGGGTAAGGACAGGAGGAAGAGGATTAGGTATCACCAATCCCACTACCCCATCGGGGTCCAAGTGCATCCCAATCCAGTTATTGTTATTAAGCTCTTGCTGGGTTCGGACCCAAGTTCCACATAACTGGGCCTCAATTAGCATAGGATCCGGATTCGGATTTGTGAGCCCAGTTCCCATACCCAAATGCATATCATCATCACCTTGAGGAACCCATGCATTAAGTAGTCTCTTCGATTCTGCAACCGAATCATATTCAAATTTTGATCTCCCAACGCTCCTTTCATCAGCGTTTAATTTTGCATCGGGACCAGAGAGCTGGTCGTCATTTGCATTGTGAATCGGTTCCCTATGATTAAATAACTGAGGCTCCTTATCTTCCACTGGAAAAGCCGTCTTTTCACCGTCTGCGTCGCCAAACTCCATAGAAGCCGATTCACAGTCATCCGAATCACAATTCGGATGTGATTCAATGCTATACATTTTCGGCCCGACTTCTTTTGCATGAACTTCAAATGTTTGATTCTCGATTTTTATCGATATCCACTCGTTAATATGTTCCCATTGATAAGAGTCAATCAGTATTCTTCCAATAATAAACGATTTTGGCTCCTCTGTCTTGTCATTAAACCTCAGTACTTTGCCCCACAACTTTTCCACATTTTCAAAATTCTCTAATAATACCATTTATCTCTCTATGAGAATATGAGGTACATTACTTAATTTAATTATGATTAAATGGTTGCAAATACTAATGAGTTTTCCAGAAAATAGAGTAATAGAGAATGCTTCTTAAAAAATGGTTTACTGATTTTTGGTTCTATCACTTTATGTAGAGTTTCTATGACTTGTATGTTTTATTTTTTTGTCAAGAACTAAAATATGTAATTATGTATGACACCCTTGTCAGTTTTCTCATCACGCTCTTTCCATTCATTTTCTTCACTTCATCACTTCCCTCCACTTTCCAAAAAGAAACAAATAATTTTTTTCTTCATTTTATGATTACTATTCTTTTAAGATTAATGTTGAACTTTAGTAGTCATTAATGAATTTTTTATTTATAGTACTTTTGTCAACTTTATCTTTATGTGCAAAATGATTTTTGATATATATATATATATTTGTATCTTTAAAATACACTCTTAAAATATATATTAATTTGTAAAAATATAAAATGCAAATACTGTAGAATGAGAAAAAGTAGGGAAGAAAATGAGGAGAAAGAAGAGAAAAGAATAAGAAAAAATGAATGACGCTATTTTTTTTTAATAAAAGAAGACTTAAAAAATAAATAAATTTATCTTTATTCCGTTAGATTGAAAGATATTATAAAACAAAAATAAATTAAAAATTAAGTCTTGTTTGACACCTCAACTAATTATTTTAAAAAGTTTGTTTGTACTTGCTCATATTCCGTTGCAATTAAATTTGATCACCAATATTTTTTTTAATGTATATCTCATTTTTTTTAAAAAAAAAATTGGATAAAATACTTATTGGATCATATCTAATGCTTTACATTATGACTCTTATATATAAAAAAAACTGTAAAATCGATTTAACTTTTATTTATTTATATATGATATTTCACATAAATATTTTACTCCCTCTCCCATTGGTAACATGTTTCATAATATCGATAAAAGAATAAGTCTATGTGTATATAAAAAAATTAATAATTCAATCATAATATTTATTATCTAATTTATTTTTTCATCGTTTATTATGCTACTTTTTAGAAGATATATCTAATATGTAAAACAAGTTTTAATTTAATAATATATAAAAAAGCTTTTTGAACTGCCCACATTTTTTTATGATGGGCCCACCCGTAGCATGAAAAGTAGGTAATTGATTTTTTTTCTTTTGAATTTTAATTTTTTTTAAATGTCTTATTCACAATCAATTACAAATTTTGAATGCATTTATTCTCTTCTTTCATACCAAATTACTCTTATATAAAAATTAAAAGACAAACTTCAATTTAGAGAAATAATGCAACTCTTCCTTTTTTTTCCAAATTAATTATATCATTGTTAGGGATAAATTTTAGTGAAAAAAGTTTATTAGTGCTACTATATATTATATTTAGCTACATGTTTAATTTATAAATGACACAAGTATTTTCAAACATTAATGATTTCTATCCTAATGCTCAAACTATTAAATTCTATTATTGGAACAACCAAAATATTTTGGTAAACACTCAATTTAAATAAACATATAATAATATATATTTTTTTGTTTAAATCAAACCTCTCTCATAATTCCCAAAAATCTCCAATAGAGAAGACCAAGTTCCTGAGAAAGCAATAACAAACCCAAAAAACATAATTGCCCCATCTCTTACCACACACTTGAAACCCAACTCCTCTTTAAACACAACTAAATGAAACAAAGCAGGCATAACAAAGCTTAGAATAACACAAACACTACTCCCAACAAATGAAACAAAATCTGTAAAATCAGGCACAAAAATTGCCACCAAACTAAGCCCTAAAACCATCAACCACCTCATCCACAAACAATACCTAGAATCCCAAAACCTACCCTCAATAACCTCATAAACAGGATTCATCATCAATGGAAAAGTAAAGAACAAATTTATACAAAGACAAAATTGCACCAAATCACTAATTAGCCCTTGCCCTAAATTTGTAGTTATAATCTCTTGTGTATCTTCACCAAAAGCAAAGTAACCTAATGCACCAAATGCACCATACAATATAGAAATTAGCATCATTGCTAACCCTAAAACATCACCAAACTTTTCCTTATCTTTGGCCTCGGATTCCAATGGCAAAACCATCCCTATTCCTTCAAATGCATGAACGGCAACACCGATTCCATAGAAGAACATAGGGAACCCTCCAAAGGCCTTCAAATTAGGCCTATTCTCTAAGCATATGAAGACATCCTCAACCATCACAATGCTCTTCGCCGCGAAATCGACGATGTCGGCGAAGATGCTCAAAGGAGCCAAATGGGTTAGGGTTGGGATGGCATTTAGGGCAAGCTGAAATGGGAAACAAGCCCAATGGAACAAAACCTTGGGTGCCAAACCAAGAATTGAATCTGATTTTGAGAGATATGCCAAAGTGGTTGACACAAAAATTAGGTAACCAACACAAAAGCTTAATTGTGAAAGTACAATCATGAAATTCACGAAGGATTTCCCAAAGGGTCCCCATATAGCATAACCTAGGTCACCAAAAGAATTGATCCTCGAAGAGCCTTTGAAGATGGAGAAGGAAGACAACGATTCGAGCTTTCGCTGGGTTTGGACGAGGAGTATCATGCAATAATGGGTGAAGAAGCCAACGGCGAAGAGCATAATTCGCCCTAAGATCCAACCGGTTTTCTTGAAACAGTAAGGGAGACCAAGAACACCAGTGCCAACAATGGTTATGAAGATATTTGCAAAGGTTTTGGTTTTGGAGGAAAGTGGTTGATAATGGCCACCACTCAATAGAGGGGTATCCTCATTTGGTGCTGATGATGATGAAGAAGACCTTGTACGATTCTTCTTGTGAAGCCCCATTATTATTGGTTTTGAATGATGGGATCAAATTCAATGATGATGTTTTATCTTATGATGATGAGGTAAAGAAGTATGTAATAGTTGAAACATGGATTCATAAGAGAAAGAGATTGTGTATGGGGAATGTGAATCAAGTTTTGGTAAACGCTAATTTAGTAGCTTGTTTTCTTAAACAATAGAAAACTTCCTATTATTGTAGTAAAGCATTGATTGAGGTTGAAGAAAGGTGAATATTATTGGATTTGGATTTGATAGTATGTTAATTACATAGTTTTTTTTTTTTTAAAAGGGAAAATATTTAGTTGAATTATGATACGGTATGCATATTAATTTTTGGATTAACAAATGATGAGTTACATTTCTTATTAATTTACATCGTTTTCTCCCATATTAATGGCAGGCCCTAAATTTTTTTTTTTTTTTGACTTGGCATGCCCTAATTTATCCTATATAGAATTCGCTCCATTATTATTCGCAAGTAATAAGAACCTACTACACCTTAATCTGCTTCTGTGGAAATTTATTCCGCGCTAACCTGTTCGTGTAACCTTTAAAATTTAACATACAAAATTATATTTCAAAATTCATAAAATCATAAACAATATTGATCCAAATAAAAATTAAATTAAAAACAATAATAGTCGAACAAGATAAAAAAAAAAAACAATGTCTAAGCTGCTAAACAAGGTTAACACTTACAACATTACAACTAATCGTAAATAAGAACTTACATCGATGTAAATCACAAATATATAATTCGATATTTTATTTGTTATGCAGATCAGATTGAGATTTTTTCCATGTTGGATCCGATCCGATCCAATCTACTTATGCTTTGTGCACTTAACTTTCTTATATATCTAGTTGTCACTTTATTTATTTTTCTTTATTATGCATTGCTTCTTATGTGCAAGTTGCTATAATAAACACCGAAGAATTTTTTAATCTTTTATTTAAAAGATAAATACATTTTAATTTTCTTGCTAATTTTAAATAAAATAAATCAATCACCAAGAAAAAAGAATAAATCATTTATGAAAATTGAATTTATCAAATTTGAACAATATATAATAGTGTGACACCATGAGCCACTTCCGAATTCAAACTATTCGTTACGCAATAGGTGCCAAAGCACATAAAAAAGTCTTCTTGATTATATATAATAATCATGCATCTTTTGAAATTAATGGAACAAACAATTTCCTAGAATTTCATATTATTTTTCAAGTTTTAGTGATGCATTATTGCATCATTATTTAACTATTGAATGAATTTGTGAAAATTCGAGGGGTGGTCCCAGGGTTTAGCCTCTTTGCTCCTTAAATAATCAAAGTTCCATTTTCACTTAGCTTATATATAGAGATATCACAACAAAAGTTGACTTTGTTTTATGTTTATTGAGATATAACTATTTATATTTTTATTAGTCATTTTTAATATTTTTTATAATATAGTATTAAAACATATATAATTTAAATATTTAGGATTCGATTCCTTTTTTTTTTAAATGCTGAAAAGGGGAAAATAACTTTGAGAATGTCAATCTACATTTTTTTTGTCAATGAATTTTAACATCTTAAGAATTTTATCTAATTCCATCGCCATTATTATGTGTAAGACCACACCAAGTCACTAGAGAGAATATCTGAATATGTTAAGTTTGACACAAGATTATTATATATCAAGCATGCGTGTAGAATAAGTAGGTCAATCTAGCTAGGCTACGAATATTATTATTTTAATAATCTACATTATTTATTTTAATCAATTTATTTGTGCACCAATTTACAACTCATAACCGATATTATAACACCCATGTCAAGTTACCATTTGTCTAAAAAAAGTTAAGCGAATAAAAAGAGATAACATAAATAATTATATTTTTAATATGAATCATGCACAACAATGTTGCATCCGTTAATGTATGACCTACTAAATGGATTTGTGAAACACAAATAGCACTGAGTTTAATTTCCTCTTCCTTACTTAGGAATGTAATATTCCTAGACTAGATTCCAGGCAATTACGACACAAGAAAGTGTAGTGTATGTGGTGTAGATTAATTAGGGTAAAAACGTGTAACACTAACTTGACTTTCTTTTACATATATATGAATATGAACAATTGTGAATTATTGCTTTAATTTATTGATATGTTGACCACTGGAAGTCAACTTCAACGCAAACTACTTAATGAAAATATAATAAACAATTTTGATAGGCTTATGTAACCTATTGCAAGTGACAACAATATAATTATTAATAATTAAGGTGTAACACTAAACTTAAATGGAATATTTTTAAATTTTTATCTCCAACCCCATCCCCATTCCAGTTATAAAAACTTTCAGATTCAAATTTCATGTAAGACACTATATATATATATATATATATATATAATTTTTTATATTCTTCTCTCTTCCACTTAGCATCCATCATGCATATATATATCCACTACATCTTTTGTCGCAATGCATAGTTGCATATTATTACGGTTGTGTCTATGTGAACTTGTGAATTTCCATTGAACTTTTTATAAGAATTTTTTAAAGATATTTCGCCATGATTAATTATTAAAAATTTAAACTTGAATTCAAATATTACTGTTTCTTTTAAATATCAGAAAGATAAAACAGTCAAAATTTTCTTTGTTTGAAAATTAGGAAGTGAGTTATCAAAGAGAGTTTTTTTTTTTTCTTTTTTTGGTGTCAAGTTATCAAAGAGAGTTTACTTAAATTAAATAAATAAGAATTTAAAAGCAAACAAAGTGAACATCATCAGGATCCCTTTAAATTGGGAGACCAGCCAAGTCCAAAAAAAAAAATGGGAGACCAGCCGATTTATATTGTCTCTTTCATTGTCTTTCACAAGATTGTAGCAATTATCTAGTGCTTGGATTATTGTCTTTATTAATAAATGGAAGTGTGAAATGTGAAAACATTATTAATTTCTTCTTGAGGATGATGGCAATTGCAACTCACGAGTACATAAGATATTTGAATAAATACGTGTTTCTGTATTATTATTTATAAGAGTTTTTACTAACAAAAATTTTTTTTTTAATTTCTATATATTTTTTTAAAATAAATATTTTGAAAATTTAAAATTTTTAAGTTTTCAATACAAACTTTACATTTAATATATAAAGAATTAATTTGTTACTAACCCTGTTTTTTTTTTTTTTGTTTGACTATTACTAACCCTGTATAAATGTATATTATATTAATCTGTTTGCTTTTTTTATATAAAAAATAGCTTAACTTAGTGGTATTGAAGTTGGCCTTCATGTCTTAGATCAATTAATGTCTAAGAAGACATGACAGTATTTTACAAAAATTATCTGGATTTGAGAAGACCTCTGACATTCCATAAACTGAAAGAGATCTGTATATCATACTCTTTTGAGAATGATTTTATCTGTTAAACCATTAATCGATCTTGAATGATGGAATATAAATTGAGTTATGGTTGTTTTGATAGATGATTTCTACATAATTCTACGGGTATTACAATCTACGAGAAAGCTATCCATAACTGTCTTCCTGGTATGCCAACACATTTTCGAAGCCGTATCTTCTGCAAATGTTTTTTGCCCGGTCATCGAGATCAACTGTTTCAAAGTTACATATTTCTTAATCTTCTTCTTTCTTAATATCTTTCTTTATAAGTTTATTTAATATTTATATCTTTAATTATTATGGAGATCTTACTTCTCTTACTTTAGTTGTTCAAGTTAGACCCAACTTATATGTATTATTTTTTTATTCAATTGAATGAAATACAACTATCTTTCATTAAAAAAAAATGTATAAGAAAATTTAAAATTTTAACTCCAACAGTGGATTGTATCTGCGGCCCTAATTAAATCCTATTATTTAATATATGTAAACTGTAATTGCATTTATATTAGCTTATAATTAAAGTTTTGAAAGCACTTAACACATACATCATGATCCACTTGCTATATATATAAAAGGACTCCATTCTATGAACCATAAGCATGCCAAAGACAATTAAGTTATTGCAGTGAAAGTGCTTCTTCAATTTCTCTCAAAGCTTTCAGATTCCTTTTCTTCTAAAAAAATAAAAAAAGAAAAGTATGTTATTAACATAGTACTTTAAAATTCTACTACTTTTAAAAATATTTTGAGCAATATTAAATGATGAACATATTTTATTATTTTTATCAGCAATTAGCTATGAATATTCAAATATATATGTTAGTTAAAAATATAATATTAAATTGTTTGTCTAAAGGGGTTAAATTGCTGGCTAAATATGTTGACTAATATCAATTAAAACTACTTGTCATCACTTACTTTTTTTCTAATATTTTTGCTCTATTTTTTTTTTAATATTTACAATGATATGTTAGAGTGACTACTCTTTTGTTTATCATACACATATGCAGTACAAATTATTAAATAGAAGATGAGCAAAGTTTGGGTTCTTATTGTCCTTGTGATATATCTTTCAAATGGTGGAATATTATTGAGCAATGTTTGTGCAAAACCACGTCCTGATCATGTTAACATAGGAGCAATTTTAGCTTTCAACTCAACCATTGGAAAGGTGGCAAAAATTGCTATAGAAGCAGCAGTGGATGATGTAAATTCAGATCCAACAATTCTCAATGGAACCAAGCTTAATATCTCAATGCAAGACACTAAACTCTCAATCGGATTTCTAGGAATCATTGACTGTAAGTGCATTATATATCAATCTCATATATGATTATTTTCCCACTTGGCACTTATTTTTTACACATTTTTTCTTTCTTAAGGTTAGATAAGTTTTTGACTCCATAAACAATCAATTAGAAAACTAACTTTTAGTAACCAATTTCAGACAATTCTTTTTTTAAAAAATTGTTTTTAAAAAAATTGATTTTTTTTAATCTTTTTATTATTCATGATTTCCTTTCTTGTATTTCTTCTTCTTTTTCTCAACATCACTCTTAATACTACTAGAGCTTCACCTACTCTCACAATTGCCAACTACTCTAAAAACTAAATACTAAATTATAAATCCTACTAAACTCAAGTTAAACTTTAAACCTTTTTAAGAGTAAAATATATGCACCACTCTTGATATTGGCCGCTACAATTTCGTCTATTCGTCAATATCTTTAAAATTTAAATTTTAAACTTTAAATCATAAATCTTAAATTTTAAATCTTACTTTTTAAACTTTAATTAAATCTAAACCTTTCGAGGGCTGAAGGTTAGAAAAACAATTTTGCTGATTAGCAAATGTTGACAAATACAAAAATTAGTTCCCTGTAGATTTTCTTTGTGAGAACCAAAATACAAATAATTAAAACTTATAAAATTTAACCTTTTTTTTTATAGGATGTATACTCATATCGATACAGATTTAAATAAGTAAAAAAAGGGGAAAAAAGAAATTGAAAAAAAAAAGAGGATCACCTAATTTTTATTCATTTACTTTGTATCTTTGGCAAAATTATTGTAAAGGACCGTCAGGGAGATTTAATTATTTAAAAGGATCTTTTAACATTAAAATTATTAAGAAAGATTAATTTTTAATATATTTAATGAGAAAGACCAAAAATAAAAATTGAAAAGACAGAATTATTCCTTTTTTTTCTCTTTTTCTTGTTTCTGAGTTTTCTTCGCCATCCTCATCGTCATGGGCATTAGCCCTTTTTCTTTCTCTATCAACATAGTTTTCATCTTCATCTGTGCGCCATTCATATATATCGTCTTTTATTTTGTACTGCTGATAGTCAATAGTGTTTTTTTCTCTGCCATTCTACTATTGTTTTTCAGTGAGATGTATACCTTTCATGTGGATTTATTGGATAATAGGGTAATGCATTCCTTATTCTGAATTTGTCTTGAGAAATTATGTGAAATCATGCCTATCAATTATGCCTTATTTGAATGCTGTCAGAAAAGGATCATGATCTTCCAATTCGCCTGAATACTTATGATATTACTTCTACTGATCTTCTTCATGTTCTCTGTTGATGGTTTTGGGGCACGATCTTTGACCCCTCTTATGTAAAAATAAATTAGGTTTACGGAAAAGGAAATAAATGAACAAAATTAAAGGATATATTTGTTTATATAAATAAAAAATTTGGTCTTTCTTCCTAAATATTATAAAAATTAATATTTTTAATAATTTCAACGTAATAGGTTTTTTTTATTAATTAAATCTCCCTTACGGTTTTTTATACTAATTTTTCCTATGTACAAGAGTAACCACTTTTGCTATTCCTTATTACTTATAGACCATGTTGATGATTTTTTTTTGGCATAGCATTGCTATTGATGGAGAAAGACACTGCAGCCATAATTGGTCCACAATACTCAGTAATGGCTCATGTGATCTCACACATTGCAAATGAAATGCAAGTTCCTCTCTTATCATTTGCAGCATCAGACCCTACCCTAACTTCCCTCCAATTCCCCTATTTTGTTAGAACAACTCAGAGTGATCTTTATCAAATGTCTGCAGTGGCAGACATTGTTGATCACTTCCAATGGAGAGATGTCATTGCAATCTTCATTGATGATGATCATGGAAGAAACGGGGTCGCTGCCTTAGGCGACAAGCTAGCCGAAAAGCGCGGCAAAATCTCATACAAAGCAGCCCTTAAGCCTGATGATAACAACAACAAGGAAGAAATCAATAGTGCATTAGTTAAAATTGCTTTGATGGAATCTAGGGTTATAGTTCTTCACATTTACCCTTCATTTGGCCTTGAAGTTCTTCACATTGCACAGACCCTAGGCATGATGGGAAGTGGTTATGTTTGGATTGTCACTGATTGGCTCACAACTGCTCTTGATTCTGATCCATCATTGTTAGCTTCAAGCTCAATCATGAATGATATGCAAGGTGTTATCACCTTGAGAATGTTCACCCCAAATTCAAGAATCAAGAGCAATTTTGAGTCTAGGTGGCCCAAATTAGCCCATCAAAATGAAAAGGGTTTTTCTTTAGGGTTGAACATCTTTGCTTTATATGCTTATGACACTGTTTGGGCCTTAGCTTATGCACTTGATGAATTCTTTAGCAATGGTGGAACTTTGACTTTTTCAAATGATTCAATTCTAAACACCTTAAGGGGTGATTCCCTTCATCTTGATACCATGGGAGTGTTTCTCAATGGTAGCATCTTGCTTCAAAAGATTCTAGAAGTTAACCGAACCGGTTTAACCGGCCGGATGGTTTTTTCTCAAGATGGAAACCTAATGAATCCATCATATGAGATCATTAATGTGATTGGAAGTGGGGTTAGGAGGATAGGGTTTTGGTCCAATTCTTCTGGCCTTCATAGTGGAGAACAAGTTCCAAATCATGTGAATTCAAGTGAGGGATT
The DNA here is from genome assembly GCA_036250425.1 of Stylosanthes scabra. NCBI lineage: Eukaryota > Viridiplantae > Streptophyta > Magnoliopsida > Fabales > Fabaceae > Stylosanthes > Stylosanthes scabra. Next base: position 158,971 of record JASCZI010241666.1, read on the forward strand.
ATATGGTGTGATTTGGCCTGGTCAAACAACACAAACACCTAGAGGTTGGGTTTTTGCTAGCAATGGAAGACATTTGAGAATTGGGGTGCCACTTAGGGTTA
>JASCZI010241666.1:159167-170590 GCA_036250425.1 Stylosanthes scabra
CACAGCTGCATTGGATTTGTTGCCTTATCCAGTCCCATATAAGTTTATTCCATTTGGTGATGGTAAAACCAATCCATTGAATTCAATGCTTCTTCAGAAGATCACAGCTGGGGTGAGTATATATTATTAGGAAAAATAAGGTTATGTGTATTTAGGTATTATTTTTGTGTAGATTTTTCTTTTATACATTAAAATGTCTTACTAAAACATTAATGGTTACAAAATATAAAATTGGTTTTGCGACGGTTATTTTTTAGGTAAAACGTCACGAAATATTTCTAGTAGTGGTTGACAAATCGTCGCAAAATATATTTAGTAGCGTTTCAAAATTACCAATAAATGGGGTTTAGAATCGCGCTATTTATCGTTTTTTAGTGATTATACACTTTTTAACATCAAAACATGAATTTTTTATTTTTCTTATAATCAACGCAGGTATAAAAGTTGATATTTTTTATAAAGTTTTTCTAAACAAATTAGTCATTTTTATAGAATTTATTAAAAAATTATATGAGAAAATATTTTTTTATTTATTATAGTTATTATATTATTATGATTAAAACCCTTGTTATGATATGTGCAGGAGTTTGATGCTGTGGTGGGGGACATAACCATTACCACAAACAGAACTAAGATAGTGGATTTCACACAACCATACATTGAATCTGGTTTAGTTGTTGTGGCACCTATAAGGAAGATGAAATCAAATGCTTGGGCCTTTCTAAGACCATTTACTCCAATGATGTGGCTTGTGACTGGAATGTTTTTCTTAGCTGTTGGAGCTGTTATTTGGATTTTAGAACGTCGCTTGAATGATGATTTTAGAGGCACTCCTAGGAGACAATTCGTCACCATTATATGGTAATTTTATTTGTGCTTTAACGAATAATAGTTTATTTTTATCTAATAAATTTGATTTATCATATTGAATAATAATAATATATAATAGTAGTAGTAGTAGTTTAAATTTCTACAAATTTTCTAACTTTTAGATTTTCTTTATGCAGGTTTAGCTTCTCAACCTTGTTTTTTGCTCATAGTAAGTGGTTAAAATTTCATTTATCTAGTGGATATTGTTGTCCTTCTAATCTTATATTATTTTCACTCACAATAATATGGCCTAAAATTTCAAATAATATATATAGAATTTTTAAATCTGTTATTTTAAGAGTTTAAACTATTGGATAAAAGTATACATGATTTATATATATTTACTTGTTTAACTCATTTAATTTCTTATATACCTCATAAGGTTTAGTATCATATACCTTCAATCTTATCTAATTTCTAAATGAAATTATTGAAAACAAAGTAATTTTTTGAGATTTATGAATAATAAATTCATTTTCTTTTTATTTGGAAAAAGCACCAGACAATTATCATTTAATACCTTTTAATTATAAAAACTACTTTATCCCTATTTTTTATATTAGAATTGAGAAAACTAGCCCAATCAAGAGATAAGGAAGATTTATAATACATTAATTTTCACACTTAAAAAGTCAATTGAGGCGTGAACATATGCATATAGAACTTCTGATACTGTATTAGAATATCTAAGATTAAATAGGCTTAACTCAATCTAAAATCTAGTTTAAATAGAAAATGTTTGATAATTATAAGCTTTTCGTAGATAAAATTAAAGAGAAAATTAAAGAGAAAGTATAGGTAATTAATATTTTTTTTACCAATAAATCAACCAATTAAAAATAGAATATTTATAACTATTGTTTATAGAACATCCACAATGAAAGTTGTAGAACATTCGAAATCTAAAACAATTAACAATCAGTCAACTTTGTATCTTCTAAAAACAGAACATTCGAAACCTAAAGAAATATAACATCCACTTTAAATTGTTGGCTAATATTAACTGAATTTTTATTGATTACCTAACATTGTTCAAAATTAAAATAAATGTTAACTACTACTTTAAAATATCTAACATGCATTCCAATTTAATTTCTTTTGTAGGAGAGAGAACTGTTAGCACTCTTGGTAGGTTAGTGCTAATCATATGGCTATTTGTGGTTCTAATATTGAATTCAAGCTACATTGCAAGCTTGACTTCGATTCTCACAGTTGAACAACTCTCTTCCCCAATTAAGGGGATTGAAAGCTTAGCAACAAGCAATGAACGAATTGGTTACTTGAGAGGCTCTTTTGCTGAGAATTATCTTACAGATGAACTTAACATACATAGGTCAAGGCTTGTTCCTCTGAATGATCCTTCAGAGTATGAGAAGGCATTGAAAGATGGAGGAGCTAATGGTGGTGTTGCTGCAATCATTGATGAACGTGCATACATGGAACTCTTCTTAGCAACTAGATGTCAATTTGGGATTGTTGGTCAAGAGTTTACTAAGATGGGATGGGGCTTTGTAAGTCTCTCAATTCTCTTTCTTTTTTTTTCTTTTCTATTTTTTTTAAAAAAAATTTCATCAACATTGATAACTTTTGTTGGAGATTAGATGATTATTTTAATTGGTGATTTTCTAATTATTTTTTAAATAATTATATATCTTTGCTTTGATTTATTTAAGAAAAATATTAGGTTTACATATATTTTTGCCAGCTAATTAAATAAATTATAATTTAACAAAAACTACTTATTTAATTGAAAAAATAAAGATAAATGAGGAGGAAGAGGCGAAATATAAGAAAACGGAAAATTTGATTAAACTAAGTTATAAAAATGACTTGTACTTCTAGCATTTCTCTTATCTAAAATGATAAATTTCAAATTCACTAATATTTTTTGTGGAAACTAAGATTATTAGAATTTTTTTAAGAATATTAGTTGAAATATTATTAAATTATTTGATATATATGTCAGCTATTATTTTTATATAAAGACTATTCAAATAATTTTCATGTAAGTTATTGTCTTATTTTTATATAACTTTTTGGACCAGTAATTTCATAATAATTTGAAATTAAGGGAAAAAAAATGAACAATGATACTATTTAAAATCACATTTATGATTTATGAATATATAAATTGGAAATGATGTTTTTTTTAATAATGGTGTATGTAGGCCTTTCCAAGGGACTCTCCCTTAGCAATAGACATGTCAACAGCAATTCTAAAACTATCAGAGAATGGAGATCTTCAAAGAATTCATGACAAATGGTTAACAAGAAGTGCTTGTAGCTCAGAAGGTGCAAAGCAAGGCATTGATAGGCTTGAGATTAAGAGCTTTTGGGGTCTCTTCCTTCTAATTGGCATTGCATGCTTCATTGCTCTCCTTTGCCATGTTATTAGGATGGCTTACCGTTTTAAGAGGCATTATTCAAACAACAACAATAACAACCTTGAAGTTGAAGGCTCATCATCTTCATGTTCTTCCGTATCAAATCTTTCTTTTCATTTGTCAATGAAAGAGAAGAGGATGAAGAGAAGATGGAAGATAGAAATGGAAAAAAGAGACGGCGCAAAAATAATAGAGTAGTCGCGCATGAAGTAGATGTGTCACGATTGCATTACTCAAATAATGTTAGCATGCATGTTGAAAATGGTGTCTAATGTTTACAACTACATAGTTTTTGTAGCATGTTTGATTTTAAATTAGGTTTATATGGTTATGTGTTATATATTTTAGCGACGGTTTTCAAAATCGTTGTTATCTATCAAATTTATTGTAATGAAATATAGGTGTTTTCAAAATATATAAAAAGTTATGTGTAAAGAATTACCACACATACATATCTCTTTTTAGAATCAAAACAATTAAGAGACTCGTATTTCTTAAAAAAGCTAACATTAGGTAAATAAAAATAAGATTAAAATATTCACTCAACAAATTCAAGCACTAATTAACTTAGGTTTTATTCAAAAGTTAATAATTAAGATAGCTAGCTCTATAACCCACAGAACACAAAGCTTATTGTGAGTCACCACTTGAAATCCAAGAATTGGCCTTGTCAATAGAAAGAAGTTTGAAAAATTAAAGCATCACAAGAAACCAAATCTAATATAATAGAACCCTTCACATGACAACCACACAGCAACTTAGTGTGGGGTTTTGTTATTTAGCAGCGGTTTGAACAATTGTTAAAATTATTATTTGCTTCGGATATAAAATCTATATCAAAAGTGCTATTTGTTGTATTTCTTTTCAAACTTATAAGAGTTTTTAAACCCTGAAAAAAGGATGTGGCAATCAAAAATATTTATGCAATAATTTCGTATTGTGGTGGTTTTTTAAAACTGCTGCTACTTATTTTTATATTATGGTGATTTTTTTATCTCTCACAAAAAGACAGCAATTTTTTATTTATTTTACAGTAATTTAAAACTTTGCAAATTACTTTTTTTTCTTACAAATTTTCATTATTTTGTGAGTCTAAATTTTCGTAATTTGAAAAGGGATGTATAAATGTAAACTGCGACAATATAAACTGTCCCAATATGATATATATACAAATTTAGCTATAACGACAAAAAGTTAATCAAGTCAATAAATAGTGATTCAAATTTATTTAATTATCAACCACCAAATTAATTAAATGAGAACTTAAATTTATAATAGGGAAAATCACCTATATAATTAAAACTCAACTTAATATTACCTGAATACATAATTCCTATAATGATTACATTTTTACACTTTTTAAATTTATATAAATTGTTGGAGGGGTGCAACGAAATCGAATTTCTTAATAAATTGTTGTAGGGTACAAAGATTTATTATGATCAAAAGTTGTAAGATAAATCATTGCATGGTACAGAGATTTAGTAGGATATATAAAAATTAATAAGATAAATTTCTATTGGGTACAACGATTTAGTGAGATACAAGAATCAATAAGGTAAATCTCTATTGGGTGCAGTGATTTAGTAAGATACAAGACCCAAAAAAGTAAATCTCTCTCTTAGGGTGTAGTATCTAATAGGAATTATGCATCTATAATAAAATTAAGGTTCTCTTAGTAATGAAAAGGGTTAAATACTCTCTTGTTTATATAATTTTCATCGAAAATTAAAATTATTCCTAAATTTTTTAAATTTTAAAATCGTCCCTTTAGATTAAAATTCTTTTTAACGATAAAATTGCATTTTAAATTATATTATTATCTCTACCACCACTGTTTCTCTTTTCTTTTCATGGTAATCACAGCCAACAATAGAATAAATTCTCACATAAATATAGAAAACTAAAATTTTAAATTATGATTTAACAAATTAATATTGTTGAATTTTTAAAAAGTTTATTTTTTGGAGGTATTGTTAGTAGTTATCATATATAGAAAAGCAATAGTGGTAAAAATAAATTTTTTTTTTACCAAAAACTATCATTCTTAAATAGAACAAAATTTTGATACAAAAATCAAAATAATTATGTAACAAATTAAGTTTTTTTTTTGGTTCCAAAACACTTTGAAATTTTGAAAAGAAAAAGTTATTAAAAAATATTTTAAACCAATGCATTTTGTAACAAAAAAATTGTTACAAAAAGTTCTTATTTTGTATCAATGAAAAATTTTTGTTACAAAAATATAATAAATAATTTCCAACTATTTAAAAATTTTATATACAAAATTTAGTTATAAATATTTTTGTTTTTCTTGTAAAAGTGTTAAGATATATTTTCATTAATAAAAGAACTTTAATTTTGTTATAAATGCATGATTTCTACTAAATCACTGCACCCAACTGAGATTTACAATATTGGTTCTTGTACTCTATTAAATCGTTGCATCTCAAGAGAAATTTATATTGTTGACTTTTGTACCCTACTAAATCTTTATACCCTGCCATGATTTATCTTGTAACTTTTAATCATAGTAAATCTCTATACCCCTACTTATAACGATTTATTAAGAAATTTAAATTTATTACACCCCTCCAACGATTTATATAAATTTAAAAAATACAAAAAGGTAATCGTTTGAGAAATTGTGTATTTTGATAATATTGAGTTGAGTTTTATTTATATAAGTGATTTCCCTTTATAATATAAATGATGATTAACTGACAAACGAAGAACCAAATCAAAAATAGAGGTGAAGGGTCGTGTGGTGTGGGGTGTATGTGGTGAATGGTTAGAGATTAGGAATGGGTTGGGGAATTAGAGTTGTGATAAAAAAAATTAGTAATCTTTTTAATCTCCATCTTTTATAGGTACAATGTCATTTTATTATTATTATTATTATTATTATTATTATTTTGGAATAAATTTATCAGCATTCAAAAGTTCCATGGATACAAATGATGATAATTTAATTTATTCATCCAAGAATTATCTCGTGTTTTGAGACCAACCCCGGTAAAATTAAACTTGTGGTCCAAACTAATTAACTCGTATTAGCCACATATATAATAAATGATAAGAAAATTTATAGGAGCTTATTCGGTATAAATACAAATAATATAGACATGAGTTTTATTAAAAATATATAATGGTTCATATTTATATTTTATTTTAATTTTTATTGGAGCCAAGAGATGAAATTTATATTATAAAAAAATTTCATATCTATATTAACTTATATTTGTATTGAATAACTTTTCTAATTTATAATATAAGAGTTGTTATATAATAAATTCTGCCCAACTTGAGTTGCTAGATGTGATGCTGACTCATACATGAATTATCATATTTTGATTTCTTGTTTTCTATATTGATAAAATTTCAATTGTTAAGATATACTCCAACAATATTGATCCCTGCTTGAAAATTTTACTCTCCATTGCTTAAGGTAACTATGCCATTATTACATTTAGAATGAGTAGTGTCATATTACTTGGACATGATTAAACTTAGTCCAAGATTATCCATACACTAATTACATAAGCATATTAAATTAATGATGAGGCATTAAGCACTATGATATTATAGTAATAAACATTCAATTAGGCATGTTGCCCTAAGCACTACCCTATAAATTTTGTTTTAATAATAATTTTCAAACATTTTGAATCCAATCCTAGGAGAAGAATTAGTATATCCACTCTTGGAAGCTATAAATGTTAATTAATTTTAATTTGGACTAATTATGAATTGCTTTAAGAAAGACAGCATCATTAAATTGGTAGACTAATTGCAATGGAATTAAATTTGACCTAATCTTTCTACCATATCACCACATGTGCATCTCACTAGTTGAATAATTCAACCAATTAAAATTTAAAATGGATCACTAATTAAAATCGCCACAATTGATTGGGTTAAAACTAGTATAGTGTACATGAATTGCTTTTTCTTGCTTTGGAAGTTGTGGAATCTGTTCATACTAATTGGAGTAATCTTCTAATTAGATTTTCCAATTGAATTGCGTATTGCTCTGTTAAATTATTGGCTATAAATAATGGATTTGTTGAAACACGACCACGATGGTGGAAACAAAAAATCTCTAAAGTGACAGAAATTGATAAAGTACTAGTGATGTAAGAGATTAATTGTCATTAAATTTATAACTTTTATTATATGTAAATTCTACTAACATAATTTAAGATTTAACTAATTTTTCATTTCAAAATATCTTGATATTTTTTCAATATGTTCAATATTATTGCTCTTTCTTTCATTGACTCAAATTTGGAAGTCATTGATAGCTAAATTTGCTAATTAACCAAAAAAATTAAATTAATAAGACAATATCAAACTATAAATTTAAAAAATTGTTTATATCTTTTTTATTTTTTTCCAACGATATATATCTTTTCTTTTGCGACAGGCCGATTATTAATCAATTAAAAATCTATTCTATATAATACATGCAAAATAATTAACTTATTTTTAATTGGCATCATTTAGTGATAGTTGTTAAACTATCCTAAAATGCATCTCCATCATATTTTATATTTCCCGGTCCTTAATTATTCCAATAATGATTGTGAAAAGCATTGTAAAAATATTTTGCAACCATTAAAAATCGTTGCAAAATAAAAAATATCTCTAGTCTAATACCAAGCGGGAACTTATAATAAAGTAAAAAACTACAAACGCGTAACATGCACTAGTTATTTAGTTATAATCATTCTTATTCTTCTTATTATTTATATATTATTAAAAAAATCTATATGTGTAAAAAAATTAACTATTTATTATTATATATAAATATATGTATTGTTTAAATTCACTACAAGAAAAACGGAATTTAGCAGCGGTTTTTTATTGTTTCGCGGCGATTAAATCGCCGCGAAATGGTTTTGCGACGGTTGACCTATAACGGCCGCGAAACACAAAATACCGTGGCGGTGTGTCTTAAACTATTAAATAGCATCGGTTGAAAACAAGCTGATTTTTATTAAACTGGTTATAAATAAGCGGCTCTGAATCGCGCTCTTCCCTAGTGCACCAACACAGTGTTGCTGCACCACACTAGGAAGCTCCATCTTTTTGTAATTATTTTTGAAAATTCCTTGGGAGAGAACCAAGGACCAGTGAGTAGTTCAAGCTCCTTCAACATGCATTTCACTCCACTAAGCCAACCCAACATTTGATACATATAGTTCTATTAATTATATATATAGAAGTTTGTATAATATACAAGTTGTGCATTATTTTGAATGATTTTTTTTTGTGACGTATTTTGAATGATTTAAATTAACTATTAATTATTTTATTAAAATGACTTATTAAATTGTGGTTTATATTATATCTATTATTTATTAAAAACATTATATTAACCGTAAAAATTGAAGTTATTATTTTTTAATTAACTAGATTTGAATTTTTTAAAATATTATTTTATCATTTAAATTTTCTTTATTATAATTTTTAATTAAATTAAAATCTAAATTAAAAATGTTAAATAAACAAAAATATATTTTTCGACGCTTCTGACCTTAACCGTCGCTATATTCCTGCCTTTATTCGTTCCACGGTGGTTCTTACATCAACCGGCGCTAAAATCATTAATTTCGCGACGATCTTTTATAACCGCCACTAAATTTGATAAACCACCGCAAAAATCATCGATATTATCTATTTAACAGCGGTTTATTCAATTGCCACTATGAAGCCGTCGTTATTAACCGAATTTCTTGTAGTGATTATTATATATTTTATATTTTAACCTATATTTTGTACGTGTGATTCATTTTGATAATTGATTTTTAGTATATACGTAAATATAGATGAATATTATTTGCTGCTGCTTTATTATATTATTGGATTGGATTGGATGGATAGTTTAGTTGAATTTTTCACAACAAGATAGATCTTCAAAAAATTCTGAGTCAATTTCACCCGAAAAGATACTTACAGGTGAATATTATCATTGTTTATCTAGTTTTCTTTTAAAAAATTTAAATAAATTCCAATAGAATATATATAATCTCCCACGCGTACTACACATTCTAACCATTATTTATTTCCAAGTTGATGCTAACCGTGGTTTACTTCTCTATGGTGGGTTTTCACCCACTTGGATGACTATATATAATTAATCTTAATAATAAATAAAGAAGTTTCACTCAATAATAATAATAATAATGACATATAATGTAACGACGATGATGTAACAATAAATTAAATACGCGTGTGTACTACACACTTCATACACTAAAATCACTTTTGATTAAAGTGTGAACATATTTTTAATTAATAATTATAAAATTATCTATATATATGGAATAGAAAATGTTTTCTCTATCTTCATGCTTAATCTTACATTTCCTTATTATATATGTAGTGGCATACTCTTAATTATTATATGTAAATTAAATAGCCACAAAATTTATAACAATTAAAGTGACCATCTTGCTATAAAAAGGACTGATGCAATGCTTCATATGGCCATATCTAAGCTCAAACATTACAAGCATTTCTCTCATTAAAAAAATTCATTGCTTGTTTCATTATTGAAAGTATCAATTTCAATAATGAGGACCTTATTAATGAGGTGAATGTATTTATTTAATTAATTTCTGTCTATATTAACATCCTATATATTCTTTAATTTTAATTTCTTTGTTCCATCTATATATATTGACTACTTGATATGCTTGCATATATACAGATACACCATGATCAAGATTTGGGTCATTTTCCTTGTGATCTTTTGCAATGGCTTCATCTCAAAAGGAATAATCAGCAACAATAATAATAATGTCTCCAAAAGACCATTAAAAAATATTAATATTGGGGCAATTTTGTCTTTCAATTCAACAATTGGAAGAGTGGCTAAAGTTGCCATACAAGCAGCAGTGGATGATATAAATTCCAATGCAACCATTCTCAATGGCACTAAGCTTAATATCTCAATGCAAGACACAAAATTCTCCACTGGATTTCTAGGAATTATTGATTGTAAGTTATTGGAAAATACCCCTAGCTAATGCATGTTTAGCTTTATTTTTAAAAAAATCATTCTTTACATTCTATATAGGAAAATAATCCCCTATTCTACTAGTCAATGTTTAACTTAATTTTATTGCATTGATTGAAAAATTAAATTTATTGTTAATGTATTTAAAATATTTAAAAATTTCATAATTATTAACAGTTATAACTGGATTTTTTTTCGAAAATATTTATATGTATTTTCCAACAAAAATCTTCCATTAATATTACACAATTACTAACTATAAATATAACAGATAAAAAACCCATTTGTAATTTTTTTTAAAACAAAAGAATTATTAAAAGATTATTATTTATCTGTTCAATATATAACCATAAGTACTCCTCACACAACAACAAACTAAAACACATGTTTGAGTATCGCGATATTATTTATTCTGAAAGGTTAATTTTTTTTTTTTTTGTTTAACAATGATTGAAATCTAAATTTTTAGATTACAAATTCTGATATTATGTCGTGATATCATATTTTTTAAAAGTTTAACCTGTTAAGAGAATACAATAGGAATGATTATATTTCGCTAATGTTTAATGTTATTTAATTTGTTTATTTTTATATTGTAGCATTATTGTTGATGGAGAAGGACACTGTGGCCATAATTGGTCCACAATACTCAGTAATGGCTCATGTGATCTCACACATTGCAAATGAAATGCAAGTTCCTCTCTTATCATTTGCAGCAACAGATCCAACCCTAACTTCCCTCCAATTCCCCTATTTTGTTAGAACAACTCAGAGTGATCTTTATCAAATGTCTGCAGTGGCAGACATTGTTGATCACTTCCAATGGAGAGATGTCATTGCAATCTTCATTGATGATGATCATGGAAGAAATGGGATCGCCGCCTTAGGCGACAAGCTAGCCGAAAAACGTTGCAAGATATCATATAAAGTACCCTTTAGGCCTAATTACAATAACAACATCACTGAAGAAGAAATAAACAATGCATTGTTTAAGATAGCTTTATTGGAATCTAGGGTTATAGTTCTTCACATAGTTCCAGATTTAGGGTTGAAAGTTCTTAGGGTTGCTCAATCACTTAGCATGATGGGAAGTGGTTATGTTTGGATTGCCACTGATTGGCTTTCCACTGTGTTAGATTCAAACC